>RPOG01003921.1:0-53305 GCA_008086565.1 Thalassoma bifasciatum | reverse complement strand
ACGGTTGCACCACCTGACATTTTGGGGGTTTGAGGAACCAAAACATAAAAAAACATGTTATATTTTAATAGTTTAAAGATGTGTTCAAATAACACAGGTTTCATAGAATAAAGAAATACATGTGATGAAATACTCAATTCATGATGGAAGGAAATATTGCACTCGGACACAAAAAAAAGGGACGTCACGTCATTGACCCAGAAACAGCTGTTGAGATAAGAAGAAGAAAACCAAGCAAAACTGTTTTGTCGACAAAGAGGATCCTTGTACGTTCCTGTCGAGCTGTTGACAGAAGGAAAGTGAAGCGCTGACTACTTCAGGACACGTGGAACAAGAGGAGATGATTTTTGTTGCTTCTGCAATCTGAGAAGAAAGTACCGCTCTCCAGAAAGTGAAGAGCACGGAGCGTTTGTCACAGAGTTAAACTACAAGTCGGTTTTATTGCAGCTGCAGCGAAGAGGCTGGTGAAGAGGAAATCAGAGAGCTGCAGTGTTTCCCTGAAAGAGGATGATAGAGAGGACAATAGGAGAGCTTTTTACCGTCACTGAGACTCAAATTGGATTATTTGAAGAGGGGAGAAAGAGAGGAAAGCAGGGCTGAACGATTTTAGAAAAAGATCTAATAACGATTTTTCAGGTAGAAAGTGCAATTTAAATTCGATTTCCGATTTTCTTTAAATCAAGCTTCAGTGAAGTTACAGCAAATTACATCAAACCATAAAAACATCAAAAGCTTGAAAACTGGAGGTGAGAATAGTATCTAACTTTTACATGAGAGGTCAAAATTTTAAGATTTAATGTGGAAGTTTTGAGAAATTCTGAGACGAAAAGTCAATATTTTGAGATATCATAATCCAAATTTTAAGAAATCAATTGAACATAACGTGAAAAAAGTCTGAATGTTCACATTAGGGTCAACATTTTAAGATTATTACAAAAGTTTAAGATAAAAATTGTCATATATTTTTTAGATTAAATGTTAAAGTATTGAGGTAAAAAGTCGAAATTCTAAGATTTTGTTGATGCAATATGGGCAAAACCTCTGCGTCTAACACTGAGTATTTCTAAACCAAACTTTTAATCATAGTTTGCTCTAACTGAAGAACAAAAAGAGCCATCTTTGAGTCTTAACTTTTAAAAATAATCTAGTGCAAAACATCCTTAACTGAATTAAGTTATAAATAAAATACAAAACAATTTAAAAAACAAAGTTAAGGATCTTTCTCAACAGTTTTACACTCAGAGTCACGCGTGTGTGAAACAGCCGACGACAGATCCCAGATCAGTCAGGAGAAAAAAAAATTGCATCTTTGGCGATCACATGATCAGAAGAATGTCTGAAATTGTGATTTCGATCAGAAAATGATAAATTGTTCAGCCCTAGAAGCTTCTGTGAGTTAAAACTATACAGGAACTATTAAATGTAAGTTTGAAGCTGCTCAGCTAAGATAGGATTCAGAAGAAATACGAAAAACTTAAGACAAAAAGTGTTGCTGATATTGGCCACTGTTTCATCACACCTGATAAAATAAAGCTCTTCACACTTTTACTGCATCCTGCACAGATCAAGAAGCTCCTCAAATCCCCAAAGATGTTTGAAAGGTGCAAATGCGTCTGTCTCCAAAACTGTTTGAGTGGCAGAAACAAAGCCCCATGGTTAAGGCTGGAAAACGCTGACTGCAAAAAAAAAGGGAACATTAATCTGGTATGGATGAAAACTAAAGGTGAAATGAGGCCAGAAACTAAATCACACTAGGATTTGTAAATCTTATCAATACACATCCCTAGTGAGCATCTAGAAGCTGTAAGAAGGATCCCGGAAAAGGGAAAAGAGACGTTATGAGGTGAAAACTGACCCGGGACGGTCGGGTGTATTGCCTCAGACAGCTCTCAGGCAGCAGTAAACAAGCTTCCCTTCCCCTTTGCCCGAGCATCACTTTTCATTCAGTGGAGTGAGGTTTGGATTGATTCTGACAGGCAGAGTTATTAAAAACACAGCACCGTCATTTCCCCAAATGTCCAGAACACTCCTGGGAATAGACACCACCCGCGGTTTTTCTGTGGGGGTCACACACACTGATGTTACAGAGAGTAAAATAAGAGCAGAGGAATGAACAGGAAATTTATTTTCCCCGTTAAATTGTGTGATTTCTTTTCTGTGATCTCAATTTCACAGGAGATTTCAAGTGCGACGGGTAAGTAAGCAGGGTTTAAGCGACATAATTGAAAGGTTAGTGAGATGATTGATGAGACGCACAAAGAAAATAAAGACCCTGACTCCTGCCATGGCTGTATGTAATGAAATTTGGGTGTTAGACTGATTCCATTTGAGAATCAGTATGCGTCATTGAACACAAAAGGGTCTTTCGTGGCGTAAAATCTGGAAGAAAAAGAAACGACATACTGGGGTTGCAACAGCAGTGATGCAGACGCTATAGTCAGCATCAGTCAACACAGTGTAAGGATGTGAGAAACACTTCTACGAGGTGTAATAATTTTTTTAAGTTTTACCACGTCTCATCTGGAATGCATTGGAAGGCAGAGATTTTGACCTATACTGCAGCCAGCCACCAGGGGGAGCAATTTTTGTGGAGACCTCAGTTAGAGCCAATTGTCATGGTGTCCATTGATTATGGGTCAATGACAAAAAGAGGGTCTAAAAACGTATTTTTGAAAATGGATAAAAAACATATTTCTGAGTGAAGAATTAAGTTTTTTAACAGATTTCAGTAGTTGACAAACATTTCAAAGATTTTAGGTTCATTATTTTTTAGTATTTTTAATTTGAGCACCCAAAAATGTCAGGTGGTGCAACCAAATATATGAAAATATATTTATATGTTCCTGTTATTTTTTCTGTGTGAAATTATTGGTAAGTATCTCTCAAGTGTCTGTAGTGACTCATACATTTTCATTTTGTGTGTTTTTATTTCTTTTATTTGTGGATAAGATAAATAATTTGATGTTAAAATAACATTTCACATTATTACATTGGTTGTACCACCTGACATGGAAATTGTTCCAGTCACCAATGAAGTGAAAAAACCTTTTTTATCAGTATTTCAGAGAAATCTACAAACTTTTCCACTTGGTCACAAATGTCATTTGGGCTCCTCTGGCTGATGCAGTTTCCTGTTTCCTGTTTTATTCTCTTCACTTTAAAATAANTGAATATGAACTTTTTTTTCTGCATTATTTGAAGTCTGAAAACAGTGGGCTTTTTTTTGGTATTTTGACCATTTTTCATTTTCTGAAAATAAATGCTCTAAATGACAATATTTGGGATTTGGAATTTGGGAGTAATGTTGTCAGTAGTTTATAGAATAAAACAAAAATGTTCATTTTACTCAAACAGATACCTGGGTCAATGACGTGACGTCCCTTTTTTTGTGTCCGAGTGCAATATTTCCTTCCATCATGAATTGAGTATTTCATCACATGTATTTCTTTATTCTATGAAACCTGTGTTATTTGAACACATCTTTAAACTATTAAAATATAACATGTTTTTTTGTGTTTTGGTTCCTCAAACCCCCAAAATGTCAGGTGGTGCAACCGTCCTGACAAGTATCCACAGTAATTAAACTCTAAAAATTGAATGTCAGTTATTGTAAATGGAAATTAAAAATACAGTGGCATTATTTTATGCTTGAACCTGTTTAAATAAAACATTCTTTGCAAATGAAAAGAATTTTAAAGCTGTTGAGAAATTTAAAAAACTTTTGTCCCGTAGTTTTCACCTTGTCAAATGTCAGGGTGGTGCAACCGTAACAGACTTTTATTTTCAAGTGAAGAGAATAAAACAGGAAACAGGAAACTGCATCAGCCAGAGGAGCCCAAATGACATTTGTGACCAAGTGGAAAAGTTTGTAGATTTCTCTGAAATACTGATAAAAAAGGTTTTTTCACTTCATTGGTGACTGGAACAATTTCCATGTCAGGTGGAACAACCAATGTAATAATGTGAAATGTTATTTTAAGATCAAATTATTTATCTTATTCACAAATAAAACAAATAAAACACACAAAATGAAAATGTATGAGTCACTACAGACACTTGAGAGATACTTGCCAATAATTTCACACAGAAAAAATAACAGGAACATATAAATATATTTTCATATATTTGGTTGCGCCACCTGACATTTTTGGGTGCTCAAATTAAAAATACTAAAAAATAATGAACCTAAAAACTTTGAAATGTTGGTCAACTACTGAAATCTGTTAGAAAACTTAATTCTTCTCTCAGAAATATGTTTTCTAATCCATTTTCAAAGAACTTTTTAAAAATACGTTTTTAGACCCTCTTTTTGTCATTGACCCACCTATAAATAGCAAAATCAGTGAAAACTGAAAAAATTGCAGTGGTCTCTTAATTTTTTTCCAGAGCTGTAGATGTTACTGTTCATGCATTCAAGAGTCACTGTGACACTAAATATTTCCTAAGTCTTATTTAAGAAACAGTTTTCCTTTTAAGACTGGGAATGTCTGATGGAAGATCGTTCCACATTTTCATTCCTGGATGTGAAACAGTTCGTTGTCTTGAGTTATTGCTATGGCAACACAAATACTCCCACTTCTCCTGGTCAAAACTTAGAGTCAGAGGGGTCAGACCACACTGAGGATGAGAGTCTTTTCTACAGCTGAGACCTTTATAACAATAAAAGCGCAGTCACCTTTAAGTTTGAAATCACTTCAAAGGATGTCAGAGGATCTAAGAGGCTGAATAAGGGCTCAGGAGGTCGGTTCTATAGGAAGAGGTCAGGTCTGCAGAGCTTTGAAATCATGCAGCAGAACCTGGAAGTCAATCCTGACATGAGCTCAAGGCCGGAAAAAGGGACGATGGGAGTTATGTGATCCTTTCTCTGGGAAAGTGTCAGAAATCTGAACAAACCGCAGACAAGGAGTCACAATTGCTGAGCCAGGAAAACGAAGAGGAGGAATTCGATTTTGAAATAGATCTGTGCCGAGAGAAAGAAGAAGAGTGGAAGAAGCCAAGTCCTCGTTTTTTTTTTATCATTTCTGATCTTTGACTTGCGCGGCCGCTCCGTTCCACGAGTCAGGAGTGAGATTGGTAGCAAAAAGTCAAACCCAAAAAAAAAGAAAAAAAAGAAAAAGAAACAGTTCTTTGATCCCCTGAGAGGATGTGTAAAAAGAGGTCAGAATAACTTGTGCGCTGCCGTGTGATGTGTAAGAAACTTCACCCAGCACTGAATCAGCATTCATAAGAGAGTTGGTCTGCTGCGGCGGCCGATTTGAGCCGACAGACTCCTGAGCGAAAAACATGTTTCTCTAACCTGCAGACCACGACTAGACAGCTTTAATCATGGTTGTTCTTTAAAACAGAGACCAATAGAAGGCTTTAAGTCCACAGAAACCTATTAGTGGGTCTGTGGGGTTAAAATGTAGTGAGAAAACTAGATTCAACGCTCAAGGTTGCACATGAACCGTTACCCTCCATTCAATTCTGGCCTCTTTACCATGCTATGTTTCAGAGCTTATAACTGTAGAACCATAAGGTCAAAATTCATCTGTTTCTCCTCATTTGAAAGATTAAAGTCTCTAGTTTCAGAAAATGTCATGTTATTTTAATACGAGGCTAAAGTCCACATCAGGATAAATGCAGCTGGAACAGTTTTTTTCCCTCTTCTGTTTTCTAAAACCAATTTTCGAACATCATTAACTTCAAGATGCTTCATGTCAGACATAAAACATCCACCACATCACTTCTACACCTTGTCATCTACATCTGGGTGAAATTTGAGCTTTCTAGGTACAACCGTGAAGGAGTTAGAGAGTTTTTAGTCTCAGGTGTCCAAACAACAGTAGATATGTTCTCATTTTCCAGTCTAGTGTGACGACTTTGCGCAAACAAAACCAGCTGTATCAGTGCTCAGTGTCCTCTTTGTAGTCAACTTTGTTCTCTCTGTGTAAAGGTTTGCCAAATATCCTGAAATTAGAGCTCCCAGTCACTGATTTTACCACTCCTGTTGCGCACAAACATGAATGTTTATGCGCAGCAAAAAAATGTCTATCCTGCAGTCTAACTAGCTACGGCAGGCTTTAGCCTCGTTTCCACCAAGCGGATCGGTTCGTTTCGTCTCGGTACAGCACACATTTTGTGGCGTTTCCATAGACTAAAACTGGGACAGGTCCCCAAATAAGCGACCTGTACCGCTCCACTTTTCAGTACCCTTCTGTTGGGGTGCCAAGCCGCTCCAAACCAGCCCCAGGGGTGGGGCTATAATCACTGCAGTAGTTGATTGCTCGAAAGATTCGTCACTACCCGTGCGACAGCGTTAATAAAGAACAACACACAACCCCGCCATGTTTGAGTCTCTACTCGTGTACGAGCGCGGAACTTTTTATTCTGAAGATGGCATCCAGCAGCAGTTCAGAGTTGCTGGATGTCCTCCATCGTTGCTCTTTGTTTACAATGCCGCCGCTTTCGTCTTCATTGTATTTGTTAGCGGGGTACACTGTGTCGCGCTGCAGTGACGTCACGCTGTTACGTAGCTGACGTGGCTCTCGACCATTGACTGTATATAGAATGGACAGCGTGCTTCCGCCTGTCACCGTTCTACGTTTTTGAAGCCAAAAAAACCCGTTTCTCTAGCCGCCATTGTGCAGCCAGAGTCTGCGCAGTAGAGAATTTCTGGTGGAGCCAAGTAAAAAAGAGAAATAAAAATATTTATTTCTTCTTCTTCAGAAGGTTTAGTCTCCTTTTGGCTCTTTCCTGAAGTTTCTTATATCCCCAGTAAAAACTACTCACGAACGGCAGCTGTCAACTATCGTAAAACGAAACTTACAACACAGTTTGTAACGTCCAATAACTAATGAGAAACTAACTTCTCAGAAAAAAAACACCTGAACACCATGCAGCCAGATGACATCGTCATACTACCTTAGTGTAAAGATGAGAGAAACGTTTCTACGAGGTATTGTAATTTTTTAAAGTTTTCCCGGCTCATATCTGGAATACATGGGGAGGCGGGGCTTATGACCTATACTGCAGCCAGACACCAGGGGGCGGGGCATCTGCTGGAGGCTTCAGTCTGAGCGGAACGTTGTTACGTCCACTCATTATACAGTCTATGGGTAGGACGCTCCATTTGTTGTGATCACTATCAGAGCGATTCTTTCACTAGTTACGTTTTGGACTTAGCGGCTGAAATGTGAAGAATCTAATCTTTCTAATGTGGTCTGAGCCTATGTGAACTCGTCGTCTCCTCCTTCAATCTATCAGACCGTTTGACAGAGCAACCAATCGTTGTGAAAAGAAGTTTGAAAGCCAAGACTCGTACCTTGCCAATCCTCCTCAATCATCCCGTCTGTAGAAGCAGTGAATTCATTCTGATTCTGATTGACACGTTTGAAGTGGTCCCACAGCAAGACAGGAGCTGAGAAGTTAAACAGAGAAAAGTGGAGCTATTGTTTGGCTCAATATGAACGTGTCAAAAGCCACTTCTGGCCTCAGTGGCTCTAGGCCAATTGCCGAAACAAAGTTCTTTCCAATAAATGAGCTGCAGGTCTCAGAGAACAAGTCGCTGTCAAAGTTTAATACATTAAAGCTTCAGGGAACGACAGAAGAGACGCTTCTATCTCCTCTCAGTTTATTTCATCTCTTTTGTTTGAGCCGTGATAAAACTCTGCTGAATTGAAGTCAAACAATCCCCGGTCGTATAACTCTTTCTGGATCACATTTCCCTGCAAACTTATCCGTGTAACGATATGATTAAATGTGCACAGTTATTGTTGGTCATTCAATTATTCCGCGCCATTCTTAGCTCGACATAAGCTCCCAGAGAGATATAATCTATCACGACTGCTAACTGAGCTGATGGGAATATCAGTGACAATGTGGGATTTCTGAGCTCCCATGATTCATAGCAGAAACTGTCTCATGCACCGCGAAGTGTTAAAGCTGCGGAGTGAAGCTCGAAGCTCCGATGTTGTTTTGAAGATCGTTTCCACGGAAAGCCGCAGGACTCCCCCGAGACCAAACACTGGGAAAAGACGCCCGCAATTAAGCACACAGACCTGCCAACGCACACACACACACACACACACACACACACACACACACACACACACACACACACGAGACTTATTTGCATACACACAGCCGCACAAACAAACAAACAACCCCTCTCTCTTTCTCCTTCACTCGTCTATAAGGTCAATGCTAATCACAGTTTTGCAGAGCGAGTGGGTGGAGAGGCAGAGAGCCAGCAGGAGAAAAGAGGGGGATGGAGAAATTGAACTGATAACGTCAAAAAAAAAAAAAAAAAAAAATGAAGATGAAGACGTCGAGATGAGGTGAGAGGAAAAAAAGAAAGAGGATCAAGGGAAAGATGTCTGAGATCAAAGATGGAGGAGTTACATAAGGAGGGAGGCAGGCAGGTGAAGGGTATAAAGCTTTTATGAAGAAGAAGAAAAGAGGATAAGAAGAGGAGATGAAGGATGAAGGGGGAAACAAAATAAAAAGACAGAGGCTAATTTGTTGTGGAAATGCAGAGCAGGTATGAATTCATTAAAGTAAGTTATGTGCATGTCATCTTTAATGAACGTGGCCCCTTTGCGCAGGTTTGGGCTCTGGCTGACGTTAGCGTCGAGGGTTGGATGTGGTTGAATATAAAACCACATTAACTCAGCTACGTTTACTGTATCAGACAAGTTAATCATGTGGAACTGACCTCAAGTCCTTAAAAAAAGCTGAGTCACCAAAATAAAGGCAACATACAGTACAGGTCAAAGAATCGGACACAGCTTCTAATTCAATTTGCGTTTTCATTATTTTAATGACTATTTACCAGACTGACTGACCTTTTTGTCTTAAAGTAATAATGGCCACTTGTTTGTTTTAAATTAGCTGATTGGTTCTTGCCATAATATGAATTTTAACAGTCGTCCAATAAGGCTGTTGGCTGTGTATTAACCTGACTTCTGCACAACACAACTGATGGTCCCAACCCCATTGATAAAGCCATAAATTCCACTAATTAACCCTGATAAGGCACAGCTGTGAAGAGAAAACCATTTCAGGTGACGACCTCTTGAAAAATGCCAAAAGTATACAAAGCAGTAATCAGAGTAAAAGGGTGGTTATTTTGAGGAAACTAGAATATAAAACTTGTTTTCAGTTATTTCACCTTTTTTTTGTTCAGTACATAACTCCACATGTGTTCATTCATAGTTTTGATGCCTTCAGCTAGAATCTAAACATAATTCGTACCAGGTTTTAAATACGCTAATTTCGGCTTTGAAAACGGCTTTCTGCGTTCGTGTGTACGTGACTTCTGGTACTTCCGGAGCCAGCCTCAAGCGGTCACTGGAGGAACAGCAGCTTTTTAGCACTTCTGCCTACACCCTTTCAATTAGCTTAAACCAGCGGTTCCCAACCTTTTTCAAATCAGGGTCCACTTTTAAAGCTCAAAAATGTTTGAGGCCCTTTCAACACAATAAGTTCGGCTGCTACTTGACTGACCTGCAGGTTTTTTTTAGAGCCCCATTCATAACAATGACCCAAAACGTAATAAAAAAATGTAATAAAACTCAAAATGTGATATCTGGTCAATGATGTAACACGTCAAGCCAAAACGTGATAACTTTTCGCCTAAAATATGACAACTTGTTATACTCTGGTGCAGTTATATTTTGGGTTTTACTTTAATCTTTTTCATTCGTTTTTGGGCTCAGCACTTCGGTTACAGTTTTGAGAACTTTTGCTAATTTGGTATTTATGACAATTTTTTTGAATTACATTTCAGGTTGTTGTTATTTTTCAGGTCATGCTACTTATAGATGCCTTCTTAGGGACTTTTTTCATATATTAAAATCTGAACTGTTCTAATTTCCTTTAAAACCTAACCAAGTTAAACATTTTAAATGTTATTATTTGTATTTGTATCTTAATTTTTCTGTTTGTACCTTGTATCTTTATATAATAACACTCCAATAAAACACTTTTTTGGAAATGATTCCGCAGTCCGCTTGCTATAGCTTCGCGGCCCACTAGAGGGCCACGACCCACAGGTTGGGAATCGCTGACTTAAACGATTATGTGATATTTGAATATGTAATGTATTTGTTGTGGTTGGTCTTTAAATGCTAGTCAAGTAACATTGAAATGAATTGAATTGAATGTAAGACATGTTTGTGTGTGTGTGGAGTTTCAAACAGTACTCACGTCACGGATGAGATCCAGTCAGATGGCGCCAAAAATTAGTTCAACCTCCTTTTAAATGTTTTACAGCACAGCGGAAAGTCCGTTTATATTTCTCAAGCACGCACGCGCCTCTTTTAACTTGGATTTTAGCGACAATTTTAACTCGTCCTGGAACCGCGCTCCACTTTTTTGGAATATGCTTTCACGGAATATCCTCCACGAGGCGCAATCAGCAGCACGTGCGTGACTCTTAATTAATTATACATCGGCACCTACTTTAATCTGTGCACGTGCCCCGCCCTATCACACACCTGCCGCGGTAATGTTCCCTCCATCTCTCCCAGCCACAACAATATCACTCCATCGATTCCAGATGATTATTCCACTCCTGTCCACGTCACCTCTGGATCTTTCAACGATAACTGTCACCTTTCACTTTCACCTGTTACCTGCCGGCGCGTGGTGAATCATCGCTGCACGCGGCACCTGTGTGGCGGTCCCAGGACTCTTCGGCCTCGTAAACGCAAGGACAATGGCGAACGAGACTTTTATCTGAAAGGATTTATTTCTACATCGCGAGGACTGGATTTTCTCTGTGACTGGGACGTGGCTGCGTGTTGGTGAGTCCAGCTTTTACTGAACTTGTTCCCATCACTGCCACAAAAAGAAGAATGGACCAGCATAAAAATCATGATGGTTTTATCCTGGTCAATGCTGGTTTTATCCAGGTCAATGCTGGTTTCATGTTGGTCCTGCTGGTTTTATGTTGGTCTATGATGGTTTTATGTTGGTCCTGCTGGTTTTATGCTGATCAATGATGGTTTGATGTTTGTCCATGCTGGTTTTATGCTGATCAATGATGGTTTGATGTTTGTCCATGCTGGTTTTATGCTGATCAATAATGGTTTGATGTTTGTCCATGCTGGTTTTATGCTGATCAATGATGGTTTTATGTTGGTCCTGCTGGTTTTATGCTGATCAATGATGGTTTGATGTTTGTCCATGCTGGTTTTATGCTGATCAATGATGGTTTTATGTTGGTCCATGCTGGTTTAAGTTGGTCCATGCTGGTTTAAGTTGGTCCATGCTGGTTTCATGCTGATCTATGCTGGCTCATGCATGTTTAATGCTGGTTTTATGTTTGTCAATGCTGGTCCATGCTGGTGCATTCTGGTTTTATGCTGGTCTATGTTGGTTTTATGCTGGTCAATGCTGGTTTTATGCTGAGCAATGCTGGTTTTATGCTGGTCTATGTTGGTTTTATGCTGAGCCATGCTGGCTTTATGTTGGTCAATGCTGGTTTTATGTTGGTCCATGTTGGTCCATGCTGGTTTTATGCTGGTTTTATGCACCTTTTATGATTTTACATGCTGGTTTTATGCGCCTTTTATGGTTGTCCATGCTGGTTTCATTCTGGTTTTATGTTGTCAATGCTGGTTATATGCTGGTTTTATGCACCTTTTATGATTTTACATGCTGGTTTTATGCGACTTTTATGCTGGTTTTATGTTGGTCCATGTTGGTCAATGCTGGTTTTATGCTGGTTTTATGCACTTTTTATGATTTTACATGCTGGTTTTATGTTGGTCCATGTTGGTCAATGCTGGTTTTATGCTGGTTATATGCACCTTTTATGATTTTACATGCTGGTTTTATGCACCTTTTATGATTTTACATGCTGGTTTTATGCGACTTTTATGGTTTTACATGCTGGTTTTATGCACCTTTTATGATTTTACATGCTGGTTTTATGCACCTTTTATGATTTTACATGCTGGTTTTATGCGACTTTTATGATTTTACATGCTGGTTTTATGTTGGTCCATGTTGGTCAATGCTGGTTTTATGCTGGTTTTATGCACCTTTTATGATTTTACATGCTGGTTTTATGCGACTTTTATGCTGGTCCATGCTAGTTTAATGCTGTTCCATGCTGGTCTGTGTTTGTCAATGCTGGTTTTACATTGGTCAATGCTGGTTTCATGCTGGTCCATGCGGGTTTTATGTTGGTCAATGGTGGTTTTGTGTTTGTCCATGCTGGTTTTGTGTTGCTCCATGCTGGTTTTATGCTGGTTTAATGCTGATTTTGTGTTGCTCCATGCTGGTTTTATGCTGGTTTAATGCTGGTTTTGTGTTGCTCCATGCTGGTTTTGTGTTGCTCCATGCTGGTTTTATGCTGGTTTTATGTTTGTCCATGCTGGTTTTATGCTGGTTTAATGCTGGTTTTGTGTTTGTCCATGCTGGTTTTATGTTGGTCAATGGTGGTTTTGTGTTTGTCCATGCTGGTTTTGTGTTGCTCCATGCTGGTTTTATGCTGGTTTAATGCTGATTTTGTGTTGCTCCATGCTGGTTTTATGCTGGTTTAATGCTGGTTTTGTGTTGCTCCATGCTGGTTTTGTGTTGCTCCATGCTGGTTTTGTGTTGCTCCATGCTGGTTTTGTGTTGCTCCATGCTGGTTTTATGCTGGTTTTATGTTTGTCCATGCTGGTTTTATGCTGGTTTAATGCTGGTTTTGTGTTTGTCCATGCTGGTTTTATGTTGGTCAATGCTTGTTTTCTGTTTGTCAATGCTGGCTCTATTCTGGTCCATGCTGGTTTCATCTTGGGCCATGCTGTTCCA
The DNA here is from genome assembly GCA_008086565.1 of Thalassoma bifasciatum. Taxonomy (NCBI): domain Eukaryota; kingdom Metazoa; phylum Chordata; class Actinopteri; order Labriformes; family Labridae; genus Thalassoma; species Thalassoma bifasciatum. Next base: position 40,519 of record RPOG01003921.1, on the reverse strand, counting down.
TGCTGGTTTTTTTGCTGTTTAATGCTGGACCATGCTCGTGTGACCAGCACCAAAACAGAACGTAGACCAGCATGATGCTCCTTACGGACTCCGGGCCGTGGAGGGGGGGATAGGGATTGTTTATAAGAGTTATTATAAATGTAAGCTGCTAGTGTTTTCATCTTCCTTCACCTGCTTTGAGTTGAGTTTATCTGAGCTGCACTTTTGATAAGGTTTTGCCTACATTTTTGAAATATCATCAACACGAATAAGAAACTTGTGGTTCCTCTAATCTTGAGCTCAAAAACAAATGAGTGAAACACGTGTAAGACATGTTTTGATTTTCTCATTTTTGAGCTTGAATAATGTCACCGATGCAACAAAGTGTAGTAATTTTGTATTTTAGATGACAGATGTTTGGCTCTACAAAATCAATCAACCCAGGAGCACGACTGATACATGAATAATGCTGTTGAAATTGTGCCAAGAGGCGTATTTGTTTTACATTTTCCAGGCGTTACGGGAGTAAAAACACTGAAACTCTGTAAGAAAATGAATTTATTGTGATTAGCTCTGGATTGTCTGTATCAATCTCAGGACGCAGGAGTGTAAATCTTCTACCTACATGTTTCAAAGACACATTCTAGCTGTTGCACATCAGGTCTAATGAGCTGCATATGGAGATGCAAGGAGACAAATAAGATCACCAAACCCTCCTGAGCTTTGGACGGTTGATCTGCTTCAACTAATGGTGGAAGGATAATGAGGAGGATATAAATAGAGACATGTAGTGAGGGTACGCTTATCAAGAGGGGGGGGAAATGAGGATAGCGGCGAGACGTTATATAACAGAATAATAATGTTTTGTTGCTTTGAAACACCTTATTGTCTTGAACATTAAGGAAAGTGTTTGAATGAATGGCTTACTCTTCACCTGCAGCTACAGAAGGGGTTTAAACATTACCAAGCATCAATCTGTGCCCCCCCCCCTCCTCTCTGGGTCTGTAGAGTGCTTCATTAATTGCTTTAGCAGAGTCCTTGTTGCTGTGATGATAACTCCAGTCCTGTTCAGCTGAGCTTCGTTTTCTAATGCGTCTGAGTATTTTAGATCGGACAAGCTTTGTCTCTTCTTGACTTAACATTTCAAAGATGAAATTTCTGTTGAGTTGACTTTTAATTTTAGTTACGAGACCATGATGTGAGTAGTTATTTTTGTCTAGAAAGTAGTTGGTGATATCTTGGAACTTTTTTACTTGATAGATGTAACACAAAATGCTGGTGCCCAATTAGGAACTAGTTCAAAACTAGAGCTGGAACTGGTTCCTTCAAGCTGCATTTCTACCAGAGGATCTGGTTTACAGGGTCACTCTTTAAACTGGAACACCAGGAGCTGACAGAGACACATTCACACTATCAGGGTAAAAAATCAAGAAAAAGAAAAAATCATTTTGGAGTTATTAACCTCCGACCTGAGCTTTTGTCTGCTGTAAATGTTGTATTCCTACTTATTGTTTGGGACAAGTAACACCTCATAGGTATAATGCCCAAACTTGATCTTTATACAGGGAGTTCGGTTTTTGGTGTTATGACTTCAATAAAGTCAAAAGTATGGATAGAATGTGGAAAAAAAAGAGATAAAAAGACATAATTATGGGTTAAAAATTCCAAACAAGGAGATTTAAAAGGCCAAAATTAGGAGATACAAAGTCACCAGTATCGATTTGGTGCCATTATAAGAAATTTAAATCTAAATTATGAGATACTGAGTCAAAATAAGGAGATTAACAGTTAAAAAAAGGAAACAAAGTAAAAAAGTTGAGATAAAAAGTCACAAGTATTGATTTGGTGCCATTATAGGAAATTAACAGTTCTAAAATAAAAGATACTGAGTCAAAATAAGGAGATAAACAATTCAAATAAGGAAATAAATAGTCTAAATGTTAAGCTAAAAAGTCAAAGTATGGACAGGATGTCAAAACTAATCTTGGGTTAAAAATTCAAATTAAAAGGTTTGAAGCTCAAAATAAGGAGATTAAAAAAAAAAAAATCTGAGATACAAAGTTACGAGTACAAATTTACAGATAAAATAAGAAACCCGAATTTTTAGATCAAAGGATAAAAAGGCAAAATAAGGACTTTAAAATTCAATATAAGGAAAGAAAAATACATTTGAGGAGGAAAAACGACTTGTCGGCGACCTGAAAATTACAGCTTTTCACCTTTTCACTTTTCAATCGAATCTAGTCCTTGTTTGGACGTGTAGTGGTTAGTTGAAAATGTGTTTTTTAAACATCTTTTCCTCTAATTTTTGCTGGGTGGGTAGGGACAACATAGTAGATCACACTGATTGTTTTCATCCATGAAAAACTAATTTGATGCAACTTAGGTTAACAAGTTAGGACACCAACATATCCTATGGTTTTTACATATGTATATTCATGAGTATGTTTAGCTTGCGGCAAGAAAACCCAACCACCTCTGCTGCGTCTGAGCTAATGAGGCCAATCGTGTAGTTTCACTCAAGGCTACAAATGACGCTTTGGGGAGAAAAAATCCCACTCCATGGACTTTCTGAGAGCAGAAGTCCATTATTTCTGATTCCCAGCAAAAAGGAACAAACACCCACCCTCAGCTGCATGACGCACTCCCCACAGACTGATCCAAACTCAGGGTTTATATTCGCTCTGTTCTGTTTGTGCTGCAGGAGCTGGAGCTGACTCTCCGGGGTTTTCAGCTTTAAAGTCCGTCATGTTCTCTTCTGTCCTGCTGTGATAAGTGTTTCTGTGGTGTGGTTCTCTTGTTGTGTGTTTCTTTTGCAACTTGTTTTTTTTTTTTTTTTCATACATGATCATTTCTGTGGAAACAGAGGTTTGTATGGTTCACCACGTTTTTTCACATGGATGGAGTCCAAGGGCTTATGGTGCATTATGTCTCACCAAAAATATTAAGAACCATCACATTTCTGTATAAAGCTCAAGATTTCTTAAACCAGAAATCCCTATACATGCTCTATTATTCACTGATACAAAAAAAAACAAAAAACTACGAAACAGGGCTGAAAGATGTATCGAGATATGAAAATTCAAGATATTAATTTCCCAATATTGTTTTTCTCAAAGATATCAATAATGTAGATTTTCCCAGCTCCTCCTGCATGTAAAGCTCAGACAGTCACATAGTTATTGGTGATTTTCTGTTAATGTTGATGACTGACAGTGAGCTCTTATCAATTAACCCCACTTTATACATCCTGTTATAGTATGATGTTATATTATGAGTCATATTGTATCATATCAATATCTAGATATCTGGCTTTAATATCGAAACATGAACTTTTGTCCATATTGTTCAGCCCTAATAGGAATTCTAAGTGATTCTAAGTAAGCTGCACACTGCAAAAACTGAAATCTAAGCAAGTCGTTGTGTCTTATTTGTAGTTAAAATTTTCTTATTTTTCTTGATTCGAGCCACATTCACCAGACCAGGTCATATAAATGTCGTATTTCAAGTTTTTTTAAGACAAAAATGAGGTGTAAATTGTTTGTAATAAGTCAAAAAAATCTGCCAATGGGATAAAACAAATTAACTCGTGAAGTTTCTTAAAATTATAAAGATGTCTTTTTTTTATTATTATTATTATTTTTTATTTCGGAAAAGCAATTGTTTTACATTCTTGCAACACCATTATATAAGTTTGCTCTAAGTGGAACATGTTTTCATTCAAATAGATGTAGTTATGTTTATACATGCATACATAAATCCACAAACCTAGACTAATGTAAATACCCTCATACATACACACACACACACACCCCCATCTTACATCTGATCGTTTATAGTGACCACTTTACAGACCAGCTTTTCCAGTTTTCTTTTTTTTTTTTAGTTACAAAGATGTCTTAATACAAGAAACATTTTTCTTATTCCATTGGCAGATTTTTTTGACTTGTTACAAGCAATTCAGACCTCATTTTTGTCTTCAAAAACTTGAAATAAGACATTTTTGTGAACTTATCAGTAGAATTGAGCCTATATGAAGAATCATACGACATATTTTACTTAAAATAAGACATGATGACTTGCTTAGATTTCAGTTTTTGCAGTGTAAAGTGAGCCTGACATGATAAATTACTCACCAAACTTTAATGAAAACTACTTAATGAAGGTATTAATCAGGCACAGAAAGCGAGCTTATTCAGTATGAATAAATCAACATGATATCAACATGATAAATCATCTTCTGAGGACCTGAAGAATCCGAACCAGACTTTATAACGACGCTGGATTTACAGATATGAAGCTGAGCAAACTTATGCAGAACATGCAGAGTCTGTGTTGCTTCATTATGATAATCAGAGGCTGAGTAAATCTTCCTGTTGTGATTCATTCCTCCTCTCGGGGTTTCTCAGCAAACCTGAAAACACAGAAACCTCTCCCCGTGTCGCCGACAAGCAAGTGGAGCACGGCGGCGGCGGCGGCAACGCTCCGTAAACAATGAAATCATCCGCTCCTCTTTGCTAACGAGTCCCTCTGCACCTCCAGCTACTCCCTAACAAAACAAGAATGTCTGAGCTGTGTTTATCCAGATGCCCTTGAAGAGGAGAAGAGGGGAGAAGAGGGGGGAGGGACAGAGATGGGATGATAAGTGGGGAAAAAAATGGGGAAAGATGTGAAAGATAAAATGTGAACGTTGGTCAGAAACAGCGTAAAGAGAAAAGATAACAGACAGAGGCAGAGTTCAGTTCTGTTATCTCTAAAACAACAAAATTATAATTGCAAAACATTGCGACTTGGTTTTAAATAACTTATTATTCTCACACATCGATGTCAAAATCACAGAATTCCTCCTGTGTTTTAGATTTATTTACATATTTGCAGCCAAAGCGACACAACAAACTAGGGCTGAACAATTTCAGAAAAAATATCTAATTGCGGTTTTTCTGTCTATTTCAATTCGATTCATAATTTTCTTCAAATTCATCTGCGGTGAAGTTTTCACAATGTACAGAAACATTTACAAACCTGACAGAATATTACATTAAACCTCTGAAACATCAAAGCTTTTACTCTGATGCAAGGATGAAAACTGAATGTGAGAATTGTTTCCAAATGTATTTATCAACAATTTTGAGTTAAAAAGTCATTATTTTGATATAATGGTCAAAAATTTAAGATATTAAAATATAAATTTTGAGATAAACGTTAATATTTGATTTGAAAAACTTAAGCCGTTCAAATTCAAAATTGGAGACAAAAAGTCAATATTTCAAAATTCTACAGTCAAAACATTGAGATATATTTGTCAAAATTCTGAGAGAGAAAGACAAAACACAAAATTTGAGCTTAAAGTCAAAGTTATGAGATAAAGAGTTGCGGTTATGAACGAAAATTTGAGTGTTTCTGGATAACGGCAATTAATACCAGCATTTAAGATATCACTTTGATTAAACAGCTTGCGCATACTGGTAGATTAACCATTACAAAAACATGTAAAACATTTAGGAAATCAGCAATTTACTGTGACCAAAACTTTGCAAAAAAAATTATTCTGGAAAATTGGCCAGTTTGCGGGAATTCTTCCTCTATTAATTTAGATTTATTTGTCCTTGTCTCACAAGACATGGATGCGCGAAGATTTGCGTTGTTACTGTGTATTCTACAAAATTTTACTGGCAACCACAGGTGACATTTCTTTTTTTTTTTTTTTTTTGGAAAAAAACAAAAGAAAATACAACAAAACAAAAAGTGACTATCGCCCCACTAACCAAGAAGGGCATGGTTGGCTGTGGAAATGCAGACAGTCTCAAGCTTTTCTGATAAGACTGATAACCAAACTTTATTTATCCATATCGGACCGTTTGGTGGAAATGTCTGTCTCATAGACCGTATAAAACATGGACGTAGTCTCTGTGACGTCACCCGTCTGTTACTGCAGCTCCGTTTTGAGGCTAAACCAAGCGGCAAACTCCGTTCTGAAAAGATGAGACAACACGGAAGTGCTTAAAAGCTGCTGTTCCTCCAGTGACCACTTGAGGCCGGCTCCAGAAGCACCGGAAGGCCTGTATAAACAGACGGGAAAAAGGCTGTTTTCAGGGCTGAAATTAGCGTATTTAAAGCCTGGTACAGACTCTGTCTCCCGTCTGGATCACTAATTTCGCTAACGGCACACACTGTGAGGGGGGTGAATTTTTTTCTAACTCGGCCGTTTAGAAGAAATTAGGATGGAGAGCTTGCCCAATCAGAGCCACAGCTCAGATCAGGTGACTGACGGGCGCCCAATAGCTGTGAGTTTGGGCACTCGTCACTCGTCCCATTTCCAATATGTCCGCGCCCGTCGTTTAGCCTCAAAGCGGAGCTGCAGGAACAGACGGGTGACGTCACGGAGACAAAGTCCATGTTTTATACAGTCTATGGTGCTTCTGGAGCCAGCCTCAAGTGGTCACTCAAGGAACAGCAGCTTTTTAGCACTTCCGTGTTGTCTCATTTTTTCAGATCAGAAGTTGCCACTTGGTCTGTCTGTGCCAGAGGGCGATCGTGCCTTTGAATTCTAGCGCCACAAAATGAACCAGATGTTATCACTAAAAGTGAATGATAACAGAGCTACCAGCTGGGTATTATTCTAACTTCTTAACTACTTTCAGCTTGAAATAAATACATAAAAGAAAGTCACAAATCCCCCCCAAAGAAAAGGAAAATGAGTGAAAAAGTCTCAGTTCCCAGTGTTACGTAACATCAGCAGCAGCACGTCTGTCCTCATCCTCCTCAGCTATTTTTATCCTCTGCCAAAGCTGCGTCGGCCCGAGTCAGTGTCAGTGTGTCACTCACCGTGTCATTATGTTTGTGTTGATGTGTGAGGCTTCAAAATCTGTCTCATCTTTTTAGGAAAGTGTGCACCCTCAGTGTCCATCTGTCAGCCAGGATATCATGGCCCTGTGAGCAGATGCTGCAAGACTCTGCAACTCAGAATCCTCCCATGGACTGCTCTCTTTTTAGCAGACATGTTTTTTTTTTGTCTGGGGAAATGCAGAGTTTTCAAGGTGAAGGTGCAGCAGAAACCAAAGCAGATAAATATGATCATGAGGAATCATTGGTTATGTAAACTGATCTTTACCTTCAAACCGACCTTTTTCATCTCTGGTCACCAAACATCCTCTTATTATGTTCAGGGATTTTTTTCAAAATCCCCCCAGATGTCTGTTTTTTTCTCTCAGCTTGCTCTATAGACCACTGGTATTTATAATGAAGTGCTGCTATGGAGGACCAAAACTGCCAAAATTAAAAATAAATAAAAGTGGAAATAAAAACCAATGTAAAAAATATAATTAAAAAATTAAGTGCAAAAAAATAAATATAAATGGAAATAAAAATGGCAATAAATAAATAAATAAATAAATATATATAGCACTTTGTTTAATTGATTGAAATTTAATAATTATTATATATTTATTTTTATACTTATTTTCAAATGTTGTATTCATTTTTAATTTTGTTAATTTATTTCTGTTTATATATATTTATTGCCATTTTTATTTCCATTTATATTTATTTTTTTGCACTTAATTTTTGAATTGTATTTTATCACATTGGTTTTTATTTCCACTTTTATTTATTTATTTATTTTTAATTTTGGCAGTTTTGGTCCTCCATATGCTGCATCAGGCTAAAGGCAAAATAATGATTCACCAACTTGTCAAAATGTTAAACATGCAGGAAAATATGCTCTGAATTGAATAAGCACTTTTATAGACAAACTGCAGATAAACAGTAGTCGTGACCGGTGTTGAGATTTTTTATTTTTGTCCATAATAAGTCATAATTTTGAGATAGAAAGTCTAAATTCTGATAAAAATGTCAATGTTTTGACATAGAACTTCAAAAATATGCAATAAAAGTCAAACTTTTGAATTTAAAAACACAAACTTCTGAGATAAAGAGTATGAATTTTGAGGAAAGAAGTAAATATTTAAGATAAAAATCTTAAATTCTGAGATAAAAAAAAAATAAAATTTGAGAAAAAACGAAGACAAAGGTGCAATTTTAAGGAAAAAGTTTCAATATAGTGATGAAAAGGCAATAAGAAAAACGTCTAAAAGCTGAAGTAAAATGTCTAAACGCTGAGATAAAATAGTTAGTTTTCAGATAAAAATCCAAATTCTGAGGTAAAGAGAGTTGATATTTTGAGAAGAAAAGTCAAAATTTCAGATAATCTTAAATTCTGAGATTAAAAAAAAAACAAGACAGGTTAAATTTTGAGGAAAAGGTTTTGATTCAGTGATTAAAAGGCAATACGCTAAAATGTCTAAAAGCAGAGATAAACAGTTAAAGTTATGAGGTAAAAGTCAAACTTTTGAGATAAAAACACAAACTTCTAAAATAAAGATACAAAAATCTAAGTTTATGATTTGAAATTGAGTTAAAATTTGAGATAAAGACACAAAATTATGAGGTAAAGAGTTGAAATTTAAAGGAGAGAAGTCGAAATTTTTTGGAGAAACAGTTAAAATTATGAGGTAAAAAGCCAAAAACTTAGATGAAAATTCAAAAATTCGAAATAAAGACAGAATCCCGAGGTAAAGAGTTGAAATTTTGAGTAAAAAAAGTCACAATTTTGAAATAAAGGATTAAAGTTATCAGGTAACAAGTCAAAATTTGAGTTTATTTTTCAAATTCTGAGATTAAAAAATTGGGATAAGACAAAGATTCAAAGTTGAAAATTTGTGATGGAAACTTGAAATTCTGAACAAACTTTTTTCTTAGATTTTTAAGCAAAAACATTGAGGTTTAACGTTGAAATTTTGAGGAGATTTGGGTCAAATTTTAAATTTATTTGGAAAAAAAATGTCATTGACGTTTTATTTTTGGCTTCTTTACATTATTTGTATCAACATTATAGAAAACGTTCATTTCAAACAGAAAATTAGTGTTTTTAATAAATCTCCAAGCAACTGTGTAGTGGATCATTTTGGGGTTTTTTAGAATATAGTCATCCTAATTAATTCACCTCTGTGACTAAGAGATAAGACTCACTGGTCTCATGAAGCCCAGAATAAATTAAATTCCAAGCTTTATGTCTGTGAGAAACCTGGCAACGCTCACGTTTGGCAAAAAAAAAAAAAAGAGATCAAATTAGAAGAGATGACTTAATTAAAACCTGCTCAAAAGCGCTGAGGATCTCGTACTGGGTCGTCTTCAAATCGTCAATAACCTTAAACACACAAAGCCAAGAAGGTGAATTTGTGGCTACGGACCAACACCGTGAGCGTCCTTGAGATACTCGGCCAAAGAAAAGACTTGAATTAAATCCAGGGAAGATCTGAAAACGAGCATCCTGGAAACATCAGGATGGTTTTAGAAAAATAACGTCTGAAAAAAAGCCGCTGGGTGTAATGAACCTGCACTGACTCATGAAGCAGCTGAAATATGAAATCAATTCAACCTCAAGTATGGAAAGTATTTCATTACTGCGCCATAGCCTGATGCTAATGTATTTTTAATTAAATAACTCTGCAGGTGGCGTGTTTATGCGTAAGTGTGCCTAGAGATAACACATCTTTATTATCATGTGAATCCATGAGGTAAATAACACCAAACACAACCTGCCAGCTCTGTTACAGTCCTTTACTACTAAGATGAGTTATGGATGTTTGGATGTCTTTAAGTCGGTAGACAGTGTGGATTTCTGTCGGAGTGTTCTGTCTGGACCAGGATAAACTGAAGGGGATTAAAGACCTCAGGCTCTAATACACATGAGAAGCTGAACACACAGCAGGAATTACAATGGAGTTATTCTGCTGAAGGTCAAAATCAAGGGATGGAGCAGGTGGAAGCTGAGTTTGCTTCTTCACAGACAGAAAGGGCTGTTTGGAAATGTGTGGACTTATTTAGAAGATTTTATGACACCTGGCTGCTGGAGAAGTAACGTCAGTCTTCAAGGACAAAAAGTTCCTATGATGCATGTCAAGTATGATTGTCCAGTTGTTGAGTTTTAGCCACAAAAAACTTCCTCCTTTTCTTCTAGCCAGCGTAATTTGCATGGATCCTCCCTCTACTACAAAAAACAGGTATTTTATTTATGTATTCTTTAGTTAATGTGTATTTCCTGTTTTATTTTGTAATTCTTGCTTAATTATCACATTAATGAAGTTGCAGAAAAGCAGATCAGAAACAAGGGATGGGTATCGAGAACTGGTTCCTGTTAGGAATCGATAAGAAATGGTTCAATCACGAACGGCAGCTGTCAACTATCGTAAAACGAAACTTATATCACGGTTTTTAACGTCCAATAACTAATGAGAAACTAACTTCTCAGAAAAAAAACACCTGAACACCATGCAGCCAGATGACATCGTCATACTATCTTAGTGTAAAGATGAGAGAAACGTTTCTACGAAGTATCGTAATTTTTTAAAGTTTTCCCGGCTCATATCTGGAATACATGGGGAGGCGGGGCTTATGACCTATACTGCAGCCAGACACCAGGGGGCGGGGCATCTGCTGGAGGCTTCAGTTTGAGCCGAACGTCGTTACGTCCACTCATTATACAGTCTACGGTCTATCCCTAATCCTTAGTACATAAAACATGCTAACAGCAACTGCAAACCAGCTCATCTTGTGTTATCATTAGGCTGAGTGTTTTTCACAGGAAGTCTTTTGGGTTTGTGATGCAGTATGTCAGAAAGCTGTTTTATACACCTGTTTGCTTTGTTTTGTTTTTTCTGTGCCCATTTGAGCGTAATCCATCAAACAACTTATTTTCTTTGGTGTCGCCCTAATATAAACCCCAAAAACACAAAAGACAGTCTGAAAGTTTCAGTGAATTAAATCCCACATCAGAGTGTTTGTAGACACATAAGGCTCATTTAAAGTTAAAAAAACAACAACAATTGCAGTTTTAAAGCAATGAAATACCAATTCTCCATTTCTAACTCATCTCTTCTGCTAACAACACTCTGCTCCTCTAATGTCATCATTTATTGAGTCAAACTGTAGTTTAGCAGCTGTAAAGATGTTCAAAATCACTGTGAAATCCAACATCTCAGTTTCCTTTCAGGCTGAATCAGAGATGATTAGACTTTGTGTTTTAATTAGTTGCTCCAAGAGGCTGGAAAAAGGGGGTGTAAATATATTCTCACAGTAGGGATCAATGCATAAATGTATGATGAAGAGGTGTAATTTCCATACTGAATGTGACCAGCAGGCCCAGCAACCTCCCTGTGACCTCACATCTATAATATCCATGTGTGGTTATCAAACAGCAGCAGCAGCAGCAGCGTGAGGATCATTAGTGTAAAATCTGTGGCTCTGACTCTGTCGCTGTAGAATATTTTAGCTTCACTGTGAAGGTTTCCTATATCATCACTGATAAATCAAGTCATATGTTAATGACATCAGGGGTCAGGCATCATTAGGACACATTCAGAGTGTAACCAAACATTGAAGTGACCTTATTACCTTCACATTCCCCTTTAATTTACATCCGTTACTGAGGTTTCTGAGCTGAATGGAAACTGCTGCAGCTGTGAGACCAAACCATCGACTGTATAATGAGTGAACGTAACGACTTTCGGCTCAAACTGAAGCCTCCAGCAGATGCCCCGCCCCCTGGTGTCTGGCTGCAGTATAGGTCATAAGCCCCGCCTCCCCATGTATTCCAGATATGAGCCGGGAAAACTTTAAAAAATTACGATACCTGGTAGAAACGTTTCTCTCATCTTTACACTAAGGTAGTATGACGATGTCATCTGGCTGCATGGTGTTCAGGTGTTTTTTTTCTGAGAAGTTAGTTTCTCATTAGTTATTGGACGTTAAAAACCGCGATATAAGTTTCGTTTTCCGATAGTTGACAGCTGCCGTTCGTGAGTAGTTTTTACCGGGGATATAAAAAACTTCAGGAAAGAGCCAAAAGGAGACTAAACCTTCTGAAGAAGAAGAAAGAAATATTTTTATTTCTCTTTTTTACTTGGCTCCACCAGAAATTCTCTACTGCGCAGACTCTGGCTGCACAATGGCGGCTAGAGAAACGGGTTTTTTGGCTTCAAAATCGTAGAACGGTGACAGGCGGAAGCACGCTGTCCATTCTATATACAGTCAATGGACCAAACCCTCATGAGTGAGCGTTATTGAGCAGTATTTTACTGCAGAAAATCTAGTAATGCGCTAAAAATGAGCAAGGAATTGAAACTAATAATGATGCAGAGACAGAGCATTTACAGAAACAGGTTTTTGAAGTCAGAGAAAGTCAAAGTGAACACAGTGATCCAGGATAATCACTCACACGCGTTTTTGTGTAAATATAATGGATGTGAAATGAATGAGTTAGTTAAAATGATCAAAAAGCATTTTTAAGAGCAGTAATATCTTAGTTAAAAGAATGTCTAAAAAAAAGTAATGACCTTGGGCTTGGGATTATCAAGCGACAACCTCCGGTCTAAAAAAATTAGACACCAAGGAAGTGCTAAAAAGCTGCTGTTCCTCGAGTGACCGCTTGAAGCTGGCTCCGGAAGTAACGGAAGTCACGTACACACCAAGCCAAAAAAGGCCGTTTTCAGAGGTACAAACTCTGTCTCCCGTCTGGATCGCTAATTTCGCTTACGGCACACACTGTGAGGGAGGTGAATATTTTTCTAACTCGGCCGTTTGAAAGATATTAAGATTGCGAGCTTGCCCAATCAGAGCCACAGCTCAGATCACGTGACTGACGGGCGCCCAATAGCTTCACTCAAGGGAAAAATCCTGACACTGACTTTCATAATTCATGCATCAGGGGGTTAAGAGTAAAGAATAAAGAGAGTCAGCTTGAAAACATTGAACGTAGCCGGATATTTCGTGCATCCATGTGATTATTCTGTTAAAAAAATCATTCAAATGAAAAGAAAATCCTTCAAAAAGTGGAGCATAAATCTATTAAAGGCTATTGTACAGAGCTTTTTGTAGCTTTCAGATGCTTTTGATGTTCACATTTGTCAAAATTGTTGCACTTTCAACAACAAAAGTAGATTATTTGATTGTGATTTCAGGGTATTGTAACACCCCGTGCTTCACTTTCTGCAGAAACTAAACAAAAGACTTCTTTATACTTAAGACGTCAGTCAACAAAAAAAGCTCACAGGAAGCTGCGGGGGCTCTTTGCACCAAAACTCTGCAAAGTCATTTGAGGGAATCAGGCTGGTGGTGAAATTGTCTTCATTAAAGAGGACAGCAGGGAGGAGAGGCAGGAGACACGTATTGACACAGAAACACCGTCGTTGACAGAATAAATAACAAAACAGTTGCTGTGAGAAGCGTCTTGAGTTTCTCTTCAAAGCCCGAGGGGTGAAAAGATCCAAGCGGGGAGTTTAAGACGTACAGTCACACTAACGCTCGCTAACACGCCCGCTGGATTAACCACGGGCTCATAAAAGTGCTCTCTCAGCTAATTTCACACCCACTGATCTCATAAAGCTGAGATGATTTCCTGCTCGCCACAGGTGCACACACACACATAAACACACACACACGCTCATAAATGTGTCATCTTAGTTTACTCCTACACACTCCTGAGAGACGGATGGTCACTTTCTCGCCACAAACAGCGTCCGAGAGCGACAGCTGAAACCTTTAACTTTCCACACGGCCTCAGACTTCTGCAAACAAAAGCTCTCGTAATAAAAAATAATTCTGTTGATATGATGCACCTGTTTCCACTCTGCTCATTACGTAAACTGCAGACTGGACAGTAAATCTGCTGACGACTGTTTTGTGAGTCTCTACTGCGGGAAAATCTGCTGTTTGCTTTAGAGAAATCTAATCTTTTAAAGGTGTCAGAATATTTCTATTTCATTGCAAAAGCAGGGAGAAGTGTGTCTTCAAAGTATCTACAAGGACTAGTGGTTATTTTCAACATTTACACAGATCAAGGATTCACAGAGGAAGAGTCCACGTGTCGGCAGGTGCTTCTGGAAACTGTCTCTGTGCTCGGCATCTCAAATATTTGAAGATTTTCAGGCCAAGTTAAGACTTTAAATGTTGTTTTTGATGTTAAGTTTAAAGAATCAGTTTATGTATCTGACTTTTGCTCTTTAAATCAAAGACCTATGATGGTGGGTGATCATCAGGGGGGCGTGACTGAATATTCTTGGCTGCTGAGTGTGATAACTAAACTTTCAGGTCACATAAACCGGACCAATTAAATATTAAAATCAAAGTCAGTCCTCGTTCACGTTTTTCCATTTCGTATTTTTGATCCGAGCCTAATATTGAGCTATAAAAAAAAACAGGCATATTTTGGGTTTTTGTGTTAGATTAAAAAACAAATAACAAGATAACCAGTCACTTTTTCACTTTTTTTTATTTTTGATTGGCAATTGAAAATGGAAAGAATGAATGATACACAGATTCAAATTGTTTCCTCAATATTGGCCACTGTAAAAAAAAAACAAAAGTACTGATAACTGCTCTTTTTCCAATTTCTTTTTTTTTTTTTTTTTTTGTTTGGATGAAAAACGGGATAAATTGATGAAAAAAATTGTATCTAATTAAGAATAACTAAAATTAATCACAGACTTCTTTTAACTTGTGTGGACATAATGTGCTTGAAGTAAAGTAACTTGTCTTTCATTCATTGTTTATTGACGTCTGAGTGAAGTTTAAAAAAAAAAGTTTGAATAAAGTTCACTCCCAGGGCCCCACAACTTTCGCCAGAATAAAAAAAGCCAAAATCAAATAAAACTCTTATCAATTCATCCCATTTTTCATCTGAACAAAAAAAAATCAAAATTGGAAAAGGAGCCATTATCAGTATTTTCATTTTCGTTACAGTGGCGAATATTGAGGAAATAATGTATTTTCTTGTTTTTTCATTCTTGGTTTTATTTTGAAAAAGGAATGAATGAATGATACACGAAGAACGATGAAACGACTGCAACAAGCTGCCGCTCTGTGGTCTCCAAAGATTTTCAAACCTGTTGAGATCTAAAAGTCATCTCATGTATCTGGTCTCAGCCTGAAACCAATTTACCAACATGACACGAATCCTGAGGAAATACAGACGTGAGTGTGACAATCACACACTCCAAAGATAAAACCAAATCACTCCCTCCTCACACCATCTGATAGAAGATCTCAAACCGACTACGGCAAGCTCTTTGGGTCACAACACCAGAGACGTACAGTTTTGCACTTCTGAGTGGTAACATGTTGAAGAGACTCACACGGTGCGAGCTGCGCCTGATTGCGTCCACGTGTGTGCGTTCGTGCTTGTGTAGCGAGTCAATTTACTGCTTACCGGCCCCCGTCTCCTGGGACTGGTGTGTCACCATAGCAACAGCTGGAGACAAAGATCAGGGTGGGAGCGAGATAAGACAGATGAGAGGAGAGGTGAGGGTTAGGCTGCTGAGTTACTGCGCAGCCTTTGTTCACTGGTGCCTTATTTATGATTCAGCGCTGACATACGTTTGTGAAACCAAAACCAGAAGCGGCACAAACACAAGCTGATGTTTTCACAGAAAGAAACCAAAAACGGAAACCAATTTAGATTTAAAACCAACCACCAGTGTGATTATTTCTCCCACTGCTACATCTGTTTGCTTCCTCGTCGAGAGCCGGCTCAGGAAATAGAAACCATTTCCATCGAGGCAAACGTTCTTTTTGCTTCCTCTTTTTTCCATCAACAGGAAAAGCAGAACTTAATAACAACAATTTGTCCTTTTGGGGGCGTTGAATGTGTCAGAGAAAGCAGCAGAATTTCAGTTTCAGAGTGTTTCAGTCTGCTCTCAGCCTGTCAGCTTGGTCAGTGTCCTTTTGTAAGAAATCTGATGGAACAGATGACCCTCGAACAACGTTTCTTTGCTCCATTATTTGGATGTTCTGTTGTCACCGAGAGATGACGAGGGAGATGAGGATTCTCTGAAGGATGGTCAGAGGTGACAGATGGGTTAAAGACAGGGCTTGGCTAAAGAGTGAGCGGGGCAAATCTCAAACAGACAGGTTAGTTTGTAATATATATGTAAAAAAATATCAGAAATGAGCCTATAGCCTGATGTGCACTTAGTCCTAAGCACTAGAAACTTTTGTAAACTTTTGCTCTGGAATAATCATCTAAAACATATGAGGGTGGTGTCTCCTATGTACTTATTGTGTCAGATTGAAGTTGATAAAAGTTGCTGTTGACGGGACCCAGATCAGCCTCAATAAAGGATCAGCACTGGAAGCTCCTGTAGTTCGAAAAGCAGAAAGCCTTTAACTCAGAAAATTAGTTAGGATAAGATTAATGTTCTTAGATTAAAAATACTTTTCTGACATTTTTCAAATAAAAGGTTCCTCTGAATTTTCTGATCAATAGACCTCCTGACTCATAGGACTTCAGATTTACTAACTAACTGGCATTCTAAGGTTCTGACTCAAAGGGACTTCTAATAATCTGGCTAACAGGCCTTCTGATTTTCTTAGTTATAGGACTTTTGATGTTCTGGCTAAAAGACCTAAATTTCTGGCTCATAGTACACCCGACATACTGACTAACAGGTAGTCTGATTTTCGGACTCATAGGACTTCTGATATTCTGACGAACGGGCCCTCTGATCTTCTGACTCATGGGACGTCTGATATTCTGACTAACGGGCCTTCTAATGATCAGACTCATAGAACTTCAGATATTCTGGCTAACAGACCTAAATTTCTGGCTCATAGGACTTCTGAAATTCTGGCTCATAGGACTTCTAATTTTCTGATATTCTGGTTAACGGGCCTTCTGATTTCCTGATTCATAGAACTTCTGATATTCTGGCTAACAGACCAAAATTTCTGGCTCATAGGACTTCTGAAATTCTGGCTCATAGGACTTCTAATTTTCTGATATTCTGGTGAACAGGCCTCCTGATTTTCTGACTTATACGACTTCTAATATTCTGACTGATTGGCCCTCTGATGATCGGACTTTTGGACTTCTGATATTCCAATATCCCGGCAAAAAGGCCCTCTGATTTTCTGACTCGTAGGACTTCTGATATTCTGGCTAACAGGTCCTCTGATTTCCTGACTCATAGGACTTCAGATATTCTGGCTAATTCCCCTTCTGATGATTGGACTCATAGGACTTCTGATATTCCAATATTCTGGCTAACAGGCCCTCTGATATCTTTCTCATAGGACTTCTGATATTTTGAATAACAGGCCTGGTATATTGACTGATAGGTGTTCCCATTTTTCATGACTAAAGGGCCTTCAGATATCATGAATAATAGGCCCTCTGATTTTCTGACTTATGGGTCTTCTGACTAACAGGCTACCTGATCATCTGACCAACTGGCCATCTGACTAACTTGTGTTCTGATTTTCGAACTTACGTGCTGTCTGACTAATGGACCATCCGTCTAAAAGCTCTTCTGTCTCATGGGCCTTCTGATTTTCTGACTATTTGGCATTGAATCTTTTAGGTCAAAAACCTATATTAAAAAAACTGTTTTCACCCATGATCTAATAATGCTTGGTTGTGGAGTTGTGGTGAATTTCCCGTATAGTTGCCCCATTGAAAGCTGACTCTGAGGCCATAAAAATGAATTTAGTATGATTTAGTTTACATCTGTGCCAAATTTTGTGCTTCCACACAGATCTGCTCAATACTAGAGTAAAAGCTCTCAAAGGACCTGGACTAATTTTCATAGAGTCTGCAAACCTGTGTAACTTTACTTTTAATTGTTTGTTTGTTATGATCATCTTTTTTCATTTTTTCATCTTGTGTTTTAATGAATCTAGTGTTTTCTTTTACATCGTGGATGAGGGCTTTTCTCTCAATGATTTTTAATTCTAAAACCATATCTCTGTAAGGCTTTCTCTGGGAGCGTGATTAAGATCCAATGAAGGAGAAAAACTGTTAAAAAAAAGAGGAGCCAGCAGCCTGGTATGAGACGCTGTGTGCGCCACAGAAAAATGGGTCAAATCACATCAGGGTCTGAGCGGTGAGCGATGGTACCTTTTTTTTTTCTACAGGGACCTGATGTTGCGTGTTCATAGTGAAGCTTTAGTGATATAACAGCGTCAGTTTTTGGGTCAAACACCCTCACACAATGAAAAGAGTCTTTCTGCACTTTGTATTGTGATATATCCCATTTTTGCACACTTTTTTATAAATGTTAAGCTGATTGGCTGGTTGTTACAGGCTGTTCAATCTTTGTATTTCTGGGATCATCGGTTTTTTACTGATGACATTGCTGCCCCTGGTGGAAGAGGGATGGATGGATAGATACCACGCAAAATTTTCAAACACAAAAACTGTTTCTTGGCTCCACATAAAGGGTAGTTTGAGATCCCCCACTTGACAGATTCATTGCAAAACTTGGACCACGCTTATTTGTTCTCAAAAAGTTCATCCTAAAGTTGCAAACATCCTGTAAAAAAAAATATAAAAATGTCAAATCAATTCCAGCTCTAGTCATATAGACGTCATACACAAAGAAATCTAATCCAGGAAAATGTACAAACTCATAAAAAGTGACCTTTTTTCAAAGTCTCTATATGTTTTACAAGAACAGAACATGCATGCACAGGGAATACAAAGTGGTTTGTCACGCATGAAGTACTTTAAAGTAATTGGACTGACATATTCTGGTCACGATGAAATTAGGTTTGCAGCGATGCAGAGGGAGGGGGGAAAAAAAAGGAGCAGGAACTGAGGTAGAAAGAAAGGAATGGAGAAAAAGAAAAAGAGAGGGAACAAGTCAAACAAATCAAATCCAATCTGACAACCTTGAGTGAAACAAGACCTGCACTCAAATGAAGTCTTTTACATTCAACTCGTGTCGGCAGCGAGAGAGAGAGAGAGAGGGAAGTGGAGGAGCGAGAGGAGGAGGACACACGTGGAGGTGAAGGCAGAGCAAGAGGAGGAAAAGAGATTAAAAAGGGGGGAAAGCAGGGGGTAGGACAAGGTGACTGCAGGAAGAGGAACTGAGGATAACAGAGAGTTTTATCTGTCACGCCTCTTTGACGGGGTGGTCAGAGTGTGTGTGTGAGTGTGTGTGTGAGAGAGAGACATACAGTATGAGTCAGCTCAAGGTCTCGCACGTCTCTTTCCCTTCATTAAACAGAGCAAACACTTGGCACTGCATGTTGACTCAACTACCAGCAGAGTGGACTGGTGGACGTACGTACGTGTGTGTGTGTGTGTGTGTGCAAACAGACACTGATTTATTTCTCTGATGCTCTTCCTTTCTCCTTCACTTCATGTGGACAAAAGAGCCACTTCAAGCGCGTTTGTTCGTCTCTCTGCCGTCTGAATTAAAAAATCAACACTTGTAACTAAACAAGAAACTGAACCTCTAATGTTACGATTTAAAATACAAAAACAAATCTTAAATCTTCAAAAATCATGTGAATCTCAGAACTAGAAACGGATTTTGGAGGGAAGAGCAGGGTTGTTCTCATCCAGTGGAGGGTGGTGGACACTGAGCACGTGCAAAAGGTCTATAATTTGCCCACTTTGATTTGCTTATAAAGCGAAAAACAAAGGGTAGAGGACACCACACTGATGCTGCTGACTCCTATTGTTGTGCATCTGCAGACCCAAAGGGTTTTTACACAATTCTTCAGGAAAAAAACAGGACGTTACTGAGCCTGTCTACAGCTTAAACTCAGAAAAACTCTCTTCAATGATCCCAACATACAACTATTTCATAAATTCCCTCTTAAGATTTGAAGTTCGTCAAAGTTCTAAGACAGTGGTCTGCACAGAGGGTGCAATGGTTGAAAAACACACCCTTAACTGCTTTCTTTGAGGACACAAAGTGAACTTAAGTGCTCCTTTGGGAGTCAAATTATGCTCTAAAGTGCCCTCCCTGGAGCCAAACTTGCACCAAAGTTTGTTTATGGAAGCCAAAACAAATGCAAAAGGACCCTCCTGGTTTATAAACCAAACTAATCTGCCCCTTTGGCTGGTTTGAACATTAAAAACTGCCAACCTGGGAGCCAAAACACAATCTAAAGAGACCTTTTGAGAATCAATTCATGCTCAAGTGTCTTTTTGGGAGCCAAAATACACCCTAAAGCACTCTCTTAGGAGCAGTAACGTGTGCTTAAGTGCCCTGGTGGAAGCCAAAACACATGCACTTTAGTGTCCTCTATGGAGACGAAATCTGCTCAATTGCCCTCCCTGGGGCCGAACTTGCACTTAAGTGCATTTTTGGGAGCCAAAACAAATGCAAAACTGGTTGATAAACCAAACTATTCTGCCCCTGTGGCTGGTTAAAACATGAAAAACTGCCAACCTGGGAGCCAAAACTCACAGTTTAGATACCTTTGGATAACGCTTAAGTGCTCTTTGGGAGGAAATTATGCATAAAGTGTCCTGATGGGAGCCAAAACACATGCACTTCTGTTTCCTCTATGCAGAAAAAGTACACTCATGTGCCCTCCCTGGAGCCAAACTTGTCCTAAAGTGTGTTTTTGGGAGCCAAGACAAATGCTAAACTGCCCCGCTGGTTGGTGAACCGAACTAATCTGCCCCTTTAGCCGGTTAAACATTACAAACTGCCAACCTGGGAGCCAAAACACAATGTAAAGAGACCTTTTGAGACACAAATCATGCTTAAGTGCTGTTTAGGAGGGAAATTATGCCAAA
The DNA here is from genome assembly GCA_008086565.1 of Thalassoma bifasciatum. Taxonomy (NCBI): domain Eukaryota; kingdom Metazoa; phylum Chordata; class Actinopteri; order Labriformes; family Labridae; genus Thalassoma; species Thalassoma bifasciatum. Next base: position 19,953 of record RPOG01003921.1, on the reverse strand, counting down.
ATGTCTTTTTGGGATCCAAAACACACACTACTGTACCCATTTAAGAGCCTACTCATGTGCTACAGTGCCCTCTTGGGAGTATAAACACATGCACTTGTGTCCTCTATGGAGTGTGCTGAAGTGCCCTGTTGGGAGCCAAAATAAATGCTGGTGCCCTCCTGGTTGGTAGACTGAACTTATCAGCCCCTTTGGCTGGCTAAAACATTAAAAAATGCCAAACTGGGAGCCAAAACACACACTGAGGAGACCTTTTTAGAAACAAATCATGTAAAAAAAATTCTGAAATGCCCTGTTGGGATCCAGAATACATACAACAGTATCCTCTTCGCTTGAGAGCCCACCCATGTGCTAGAGTGCCCTGTTGGGAGCCAAAATACATGCACTTTGGTGTCCTCTTTAGAGACAAAATATGCTTTAGTCCGCTCTTAGGAGCCAAACATGTACCAAATGCCTTTTTTGGTGCCCATACTGCTGCTAAAGTGCCCTTCTTGGGAGCCAAAATAAATGCTTAAGAGCCATCCTGGTTGGCAGACTGAACTTACCATGTCCTTTGGCTGGTTACAACACTTAAAACTGCCAAGCTGGGAGCCAAAACACATACTAAAGGATCCTTTTTAACAACAAATCATGCAAAAGTGTCCTTTTGGGAGCCAAAATATGCTTAAATGCCCTGTTGGGAGCCAGAACATAAGCACTTTGGTGTCCTCTTCAGAGACAAAATATGCTGAAGTGCCCTCTCAGGAGCCAAACATGTACCAAAGTGCCCCTCTTGGGAGCCAAAACACACTGATGTGCCCCTTTGGCTGGCTGAAACATGATAACTGCCATCATGGGAGACAAAACATGTGCCAGAGTGCCCCCTTTGAAACCAAAACATGCGCTGTATGTGCCTTTTTTATTCCTATCGCCCCTGCCCCTCAAAAGTCTGAGCGCACCACTGCTCTAAGACGCGGTCAGAGATTGAAACAACCCGACACGACTCGCCCAAATAATAAGAGCCTGTCAAACATCTGCAGTTTCCCGAGACTCGTGACAGACGTGAGCAGCTCTGGCATCAACCATCAACCTCATGCAGGGAGTGAAAGAGGCTGGAAAACAGATCTGTGAAGAGCGGGGATGATGACAGGATGGATGGATGGTTGACAGACAGCTGAGAGACAGAGAAAAGGAGAGGTGGAATGACTCAGGGGAAAACAACCAGCAGGAAACAGTCTAGGATAAGGAGATGAGAATATTTTCACAGTGAAAAGAGCAACGAGTTTGGAAAATCTCCAGGAAATTGTTACAAAAAGAACAATGACAACTTTGTTCTTGCTGATTCAGTTGCTGTTTTTCACATCGAACACAAAGAATTAAAGACCTGATTGGTTCCTTAATTGTGTATTTTTTGTAATGCATGCTGTTGTTCTTTGGTGATCCATGCTGTATGAAATGAAAGAACTTGATGGATTTAGCTGAGAGTAGATCTGCACAGAGTAAGGCCAGTTAAAAAAAAAAAAAAGGAAAGGCCAGCTCAGGACAAATGAGGCACCGCCCGCATGCAGATCACCCTTAATGGCCACTTCCTCTTCCCTCGAGAGGAACGAGCTGATTTTATCCATTAATGCACAAAAATAACTGCAGAATGAAGAGAGAGGGAGAGAGAGAGTGGGAGGGACGAGTGTAAATGTCAGGGAGACTTATTCAACACATTTTCATGTTTAATCAGGACTGATGCAGATTACAGGTGGACTAAGTATAAATACCATCCATGCGTGTTTTTTTTATAAAGATGTTTCAGAGTGCTCAAGTGAAATTTAGACTTCATCAACTTTACAAACGTGACTTAGCACAAGTCTTTGTCCAAAAAGATCATAAAATGCAGTTCAGGAAATCATGACTCAATTGGCTTTGTTGTAGTTTGTATTTCATTCTTTCTTCCTTTTTTCATTTGACATTAAAGGTCAAAAACTTTTGTGATAAAAAGGTAAATTTTCAACTTTTGCCCCATTATTGTCTTTTTATATCATAGTTTGACTTTAACCTCAAAATTCTGACTGTGAAATCTCAAATGACTGACTTTTGTCACATAATTTTGACTTTTGAACTCAAAATTTGATTTGTCTATCTCAAAATTCCAACTTTTGCACCATAATTTTGTCTATTTGTATCACAATTTTGACTTCAATAATATCAAAACTTTAACTTTATCAAATTCCAACCTTTGCCGCAAATTTGGTCTATAAATATCATAATTTTGAATTTTTAATCTCAAAACTTTTGTTTCTCAAAATTCAAACTCTTGCCCCATAATTTTGACTATTTACATCATAATTTTGAATTTTTCATAATAAAATTTTAAATTATCTCAAAATTCCAACTTTTGCACCATAATGTTGACAATTTGTATCATAATTTTGACTTTTTCATCAGACCTTTGACTTTATCACTTAAAATTCCAACTTTCACCCCATAATTTTGATTATTTGTATCAAAATTTGACTTTTTTTTTTATCACAGACCTTTGACTTTGTATCTCAAAATTCGAGCTTTACACATAATTTTGACTATTTGCATCAAAATTTTGACTTTTTCATCACAAACTTTCCACTTCGTATCTCAAATTTCCAATTTTTGCCCATTAATCTTGACTATTTATTTATAATAATTTGCTCACAAACCTTTGACTTTGCATCTCAAAATTCCAACTTTTTCCCCATAATTTTGACTATTTGTATCATAACTCTGACTTAAATAATATCAAAACTTTGACTCTGTATCTCAAAATTCCAACTTTTTCCTCATAATTTTGACTATTTAAGTCATAATTCTGACTTTTATTATGACAAAATTTTGACTGTCTCAAAATTTTAATTTTTAAACTCTGACGTAATGTCACATCACATCATTCACTGCAGTTGAAAATCCATAAATGTGTCCATTAAGATTTCACTTATATTAAATCTTTATGACCAGGGTGGCAACTCTTTGTTTTAGGGGGGGCAGGGGCCACCCCATCCCCCCCAGGTAGATCCGCCCCTGAGTCTGTACATGTGAGCCACAGTTAGACAGGAGCCCTGTAGCTCTGAATAACAACATCCTGTTTGAGACTAACTCGGTGTAAACGACAGGCCAGCCAGCTGAAAAACAAGGTGTCAACTGAGGCGCAAAAACACAAATAAAATCCCTGAAATACCAAAAATACAGGCGCTGAGAGGCTGACTGACCCAGGTGTGTGGGCTCTGACACATCCTGACAGTTGTGGACCAGTCCAGCGTTTCCACTGGTAATGAGCTGGATAAACATGGAGGTGATTCTGAGAAGAAGTGAGAGTGAAGCTTGTGAAAACAGAGATTAGATTGTGTGTAAACTGTGGATCATCTTGTCTTTGTGTAAATACTGATGCTCCTTCTGTTACCTTTCCTCCACATGCCTCTTTTGTTCGGCCCCTCTCCGTCTGTCACTCCGCTCAATGGTCTTCTTAGAAACTTACTCGATATTGGAGCCTGTGAGAAGGAGGTACAAAGAAAACCGTCCAACACCACCTACACACACACACACACACGCGCAGCAGTTCAAAACACGCTGGTAAACACTGGAGTCATTCACACACATCCTGTCAGAGAAAGAAGAGAAAGGAAGAGAAAGGAGAACACCTCCGTCTTCTACCAGCCCACATGTGTTCGTACCTGCAAACACAAATCACTCCCACTCCCACGCTCAGACGTGCAGAAACACAACAGCTATTTAATCCGCTGATCGCTGAAGCGTGGCTGGATAAAAATCCCCCTGAACATATGAGACGACCTGAAGGTTTGAGGCAGTGTTTCAGAGAGAGGTTGGTTTTTTGACCTGAACTTCAAATACGAGAGAAAGTGATGGAAAAACGACACAAAACCAGACCCTTGTTTGCTCCTCATATTTATTTATTTTTTCTCGTTTGCTGCCTTAAAAATAACAGTAGAGCAACTGTTTCCTTCGGGCCATGTGGGTGATTAATGGGAACCTTTCACCAACTTTTCCCAACGCTGGAAAAAAAAGAAAGAGTACAGATGGGATGAATGAGGGAGCACTGCAAAATAGGGAGTCTGAATATCAGATAAAAATACTACATTTGATGGAAAAATATCTTCAAACTAGTGAAATTCTATGTCCATGCAGCAAGATAATTTCACTTGACTAGAAATCTTGAAATTAGACGGATAAATCTAAAAACAAGATGGCCTTGATAAGTATTCTCAGATCTTAAAACAAGAAGAAAATGCTCATTTTCAGATTAAAATACTTGAAAACAAACTTTCTGAAGAAGAATTTGAAGTGAAATATACTGAATATGAACAAAAGAATCTAATTTCATGCTTCTTATATTCTTAATTTTAGCAAATGGAATGAAAAATGTCACTTTTTTTTAAGCCAAAACTACTTAGAATTAGAGAAGTATGATTAAGAGAATTCTTGATTCAAGTGCTCTCGTCTTTCTCTATGGGAGGAAAATCTTGAAAAAAGTAAAATATCTCTGAAAATATTTGAGAAACCAGGAAGAAAAGTCATAGCTGTAATGTCCTGAATGAGCCGGTCGTTTTGAAGTTTGAACGGTGAAAACCGGTTGAAGTTTGTGGAAGAAATATAATAAAGAATTTTGACACAGAAGAACATAAGCTGTGAATTTCTTCTGCATTCACAGCAAAAATGAGCCAGACTCCTTGGAGCTTATTAAAATGATGTCATGTGATTGGTTGAGTGGCCTGTACTGGTTTTGTAGCACGGTTTTCTCTTCTTGGTGTAAAGAAGGATCAACACTCAGATCTAATTTCTCCCCCTCATCCTCACAGTAAACCCAGTAAACCGAGCCAGAACTTAATTTTGAAGTAAAGCCTCCTGAAGCCGCTCTCCCAGCAGCATCAGACAGAGCGACTTTAATCATTTTACCTCCTGAAGATTTCCTCAAGTCTCATCACATCCAAACTGTTGGGCTTTTCATGTTGACACCTCTGAGTCCTCCATGATTTCATGTTGACACCTCTGAGTCCTCCATGATTTCATGTTGACACCTCTGAGTCCTCCATGATTTCACGTGTGAGTCACCGCCTCCCTCCAGATGCCCCGCGTCTACCATCCCAGCTCCTCCAGGATTGGTCTGCATCACAAAAAACAGACAACTAATCTCAAGAGCTGCATGAGGTGGACGGACACTAAAGTTTTTTTTTTTTTTTATGGGAAGGATTTACCAAAGCGAGCAGCTGCTATTGGATTGTGTGTGGATGTGTTTGCTTTTATTGTGCAGCTTAACCACAAAACTCTGCCTCAGATGTGAAAGGTGCAGCTCGTCTGGAGGAGCTGGGAGTTGAAGATAGAGCCAAGACATAAAGATAAGCTTCGACCTTTTTCCCTCAGAGGAGCTCGCAGACACAAAAGTTGGAGACTTGTATTTCTGTAACCTGACTGTGATGTTGTCAGCAAACAGGAGCTTTAACCTCTATGTTCCATTTGTATGACTTCATCAAAGTATAATCGATAGTTAGTCGAAAGTTTAGATTCTTCACATTTCAGCCGCTAAGTTTGTTTTACAGTTTTCTTCACCAACAAAACGTAATTAGTGAAAGAATCACTCACAACAACGTGGACGTCCTACCTGTTTGGGGTCATTACGTCACATCCTGACGCCCGTACCCTGAATATTCACTCTCCTTTCCACCAGAGGAATCCAGAGATCAAACATATCAAAAGTGTTGTTTCATCAAATTATTCCAAGTGGTGAAATTTCTCCTGTTAAGTCAGTTGTTTGTCTGTCTGTCGTGTCTGTTCTCATCAATAACAATAATGGGTGTGTTTGTTTTAATTAAGGTTCTAGTTACAAGACAAAAGTGACCCCGTTGTTTTCTGTGGAGTTTTCATCCCTTATCTGTCTCACGAAGCCAACTTTTTCCGTTTAGATCATTGGTGAGACCTATCCATTGGCGTACGTCTTCATTCACATTCATGTGTGCAACAGAAGAGGTATAATCAGTGACTGGGAACTGAACTTTTATGATTTTTGGTGAACTTTTCCACTGAAGAGAGCACTGAGCACTGATAGAGCTGGTTTTGTTTGCACAGAGGCGTGAACAGTGAGTACAACTCTGTGTAGTGTTTACAGGATCTGTGACCGAGCGCTATAAATCCACGGTTTTAGCGAAACTTTCAACAGAGAGAGCAAAGTTGACTACAAAAAGGACACTGAGCGCTGACAAAGGTGGTTTTGTTTGCGCGAAGTCGTCACACGAGACTGTGATAAATGAGGACGCATCTGCTGGTGTTGGACACCTGAGACAAAAAACTTTCTTCCTCCTTTGATGTTTTACATAGAAAGCCCAAATTCCACCCAGATGTAGATGAGAAGTTGTAGAAGTGATGTGGTGGATGTTTCATGTCGGGCATAAAGCATCTTGTAGTTATTGATTTTCAAAGATGTTTAAACAAAATTTAAGACAACAAAGTGCTTGATATGGACTTTATAAGCTCTGAAACATCATGTCATATAGGCCAGAATTAGGTGGTATATAAGGGGTTAAAAGATGAGCTCAAAAACATCCTGATCTGGGAAATGCATTAAAACAAGCAAGAGTTGAATTCATACCTCAGTGATAAATTGTAGTGATCTCATAAATGTATAATTCAAATGGACGTTTTGTAATAAAGCTGATCTACAAGCATTAATGCACAGAATCTGTACCCGGTTGCACGCTCTCCAGCTCACCTCAGGCTCTCGTAAAGTATTAAAGCTGCTGATTGAGGCTGTTACTGCAACTGAGAGAAAGCGCCCTCCGGCCGTAAATATAAAGTAATCCATGAGTCTCACATTAAAGCAAATGGAATAACACAATGTTGTCAGCTTTAAGGCAGAGAGTCTCTTAACCTGTGCTTTTCAGGAAACCCTGGAAACACAAGGCCAATTTGTTTAAACCAATCCTTCACTTTACCACAACATTAGATCTGACTCATAATTGGACACAAACGCCGCAGTGACTCAGTTTATTTTCTGCATCGCGCCCTGAGTCCAGATCTCTGGAGTGGCTCTCCTCTCGGACTCAGATGACTCAGCTTCAGCTGGTGCTGCTGAAGTGGACAAACCTTGAGAGCAGATTCTGAAACGGTGGCTCTCTGCGAACGTGTATGTATGTGCTTTACTCTTGGAAGAGGTAGAGATAATGTGTGTGTGTGTGTGTGTGTGTGTGTGTGTAGGAGTGACAGATGAGCTCACATGTCTGGACCGAGTGCAGTCAGATGATAGTCCGGCGTGAAGTGCTCTCTGAGTGTGTTTATGCCAGAGAAGAGAAAAACCACAGACACAGTCACATTGTCATCGCTCACTTCGCCTCTACCCACAATCCTATGCTGTCTGTATCATCCTCTCTGTGCCTTGGTGTCTGATTCTGAGGCGCAGTGAAAGCAGAACACTGAAATGTTGGTGCTTTTTACTACAGAGTTACAAGAATATTGAAAGTAAAAATAACACCCCGTCCACTCGTCTGCCTTCTTGGAACCAAAATAAAAAATGAACGACCTGCACTTAAGCAACAAATGATCACATTAGTCTGTAATGGTGAACTGGAAAGTACGCAAACCAAATTGTCAGCCCTCTTTGAGTTTGACTGTGGAGATGAATGACCCAGGAATGATAAATGATTGACATTTTCTGTACATGAATTGCGCCCTCCCTCTCCTCTCTTCCCCACATTCCCCTCTTTTGTTGTCTATTGTCTGTTATTGTATGTTGTAGTATGCATTGTCTTTTGTGATGAGCACATTGTGTGTTGTACAAGAGGTGTACAAGTGTTTTTTTTAATTTTTTTTTTGTATTGAAAAAGAAAAGAAATAAATGAAAAAAATAAAAGTTACTGCATCATGCAACCAGACCAGTAGAGGGCAGTATTGAAGGTAATACATGTCTCTGATCCAGCCCTGTTCTGTTGTATGTAAACTGTGTCATGACCAGGCTCAAGGCCATTACAGAAAATGAGAAGATGCATGATTTTACTAAAATAACGGAATCGACTTAATTGCAAAATATGAAATCTAAAGATTGAAACCTCAGGTCAAAATTTTGAGATAAAGACACAAGTCTAAGATAAAACATCAACATTTTCACATAAAACATCAACTTTTTGAAATTAAGGCAATATTTGAAATAAAAAGTTAAAATTTTGGATATAAAAAGTCAAACTTTTAAGTCAAAATTATGAGAAATATAGACAACATTATTAAATAAAAGGCTGAATTTTGAGAAAAAAAAGATTGAGATAAATAGTCAAATATCTGACCTTAAAATACAATTCTTTCTATTTCTAAACTTGACTTTTTATATTGTATTTTTAGTTATAACTGAAAAACAAAAAGAGCTATTTTGACTATTAACTTAATAGTCAAAAAATAATGCAGTGCAAAACATCCTTAATTGTGTAAGTGAGAAAAGATGACATAAAGCAAAACAAAAGACTTAGTTCAACAAGGGAATTATATAAATGGGTCATTGACAAAAGGAGGGTCTTAAAACGTACTTTTAAAAAGTTCTTTGAAAATGGATAAAAACATATTTCTGAGTGAAGAATTATGTTTTCTAACAGATTTCAGTAGTTGACCAACATTTCAAAGTTTTTAGGTTCATTATTTTTTAGTATTTTTAATTTGAGCACCCAAAAATGTCAGGTGGCGCAACCAAATATATGAAAATATATTTATATGTTCCTGTTATTTTTTCTGAGTGAAATTATTGGCAAGTATCTCTCAAGTGTCTGTAGTGACTCATACATTTTCATTTTGTGTGTTTNATTTCTTTTATTTGTGAATAAGATAAATAATTTGATGTTAAAATAACATTTCACATTATTACATTGGTTGTACCACCTGACATGGAAATTGTTCCAGTCACCAATGAAGTGAAAAAACCTTTTTTATCAGTATTTCAGAGAAATCTACAAACTTTTCCACTTGGTCACAAATGTCATTTGGGCTCCTCTGGCTGATGCACTTTCCTGTTTCCTGTTTTATTCTCTTCACTTTAAAATAAAAGTCTAATGTTACGGTTGCACCACCCTGACATTTGACAAGGTGAAAATTACGGGACAAAAGTTTTTTCAATTTCTCAACAGCTTTAAAATTCTTTTTAGTTGCAAAGAATGTTTTATTTAAAAAGGTTCAAGCATAAAATAATGCCACTGTATTTTTAATTTCCATTTACAATAACTGACATTCAATTTTTAGAGTTTAATTACTGTGGATACTTGTCAGGACGGTTGCACCACCTGACATTTTGGGGGTTTGAGGAACCTAAACACAAAAAAACATGTTATATTTTAATAGTTTAAAGATGTGTTCAAATAAGACAGGTTTCATAGAATAAAGAAATACATGTGATGAAATACTCAATTCATGATGGAAGGAAATATTGCACTCGGACACAAAAAAAAGGGACGTCACGTCATTGACCCAAATAATAAAAAAATAAATTAAAATGAAATTTAATAATCCCAAGGATAAAAAATGATCTTTCCCAACAGTCTAACACTCAAAGGATGTTTGTGTAAAACAAGTAACAACAGATTCTGGGTCAGTCAGGAGCAAAAAAATTGCAGCTTTGGCGAAAACATGATCATGAAGTCTGAAATTGCGATCTCGATCTGGGTCTCAAATTTACAGGGTCACTCTTCAAACTGGAACACCGGGAGCTGACTGACGCTTTCACAAAGCTGCGTCAAAAGTGTAGAATAATAACCGTAAGAACTAAATCCAGACCCCAGTTCCTGTGGTTGAACAGCACCTTTAGTTTTCTGCCTTTGTTGTCTCAGACTGATCAGATCTGTTACCACACACCTTCAGTTCCTCCATCACTCAATCCCTCTGACTCAGATCATTAATTATTCATGTCTCCTGATGCAGAACCATCAACATGCACACACACACACAGAGGTTTCACACATTCCTTCTGTTTGTGTGACTCATTTTCGAGGCTGCTCTGTCGCACCGTTTCTCTCTCACACACACACACACACACTTCTGCTGCTGTTTACCTCCCTGGGCGGCGTGTAACAGGGCCGTAATCCATCACCGAGGGATTAGCCGGAGACTGATATATCTCACAGAGGAGAGCAGAGGGGAGGCAAAATAAATAAAGGAGGGCCTGCATGAGCAAAGAGGAAAAGACACAGAGGAGACTTTTTAAAAAGAGAGGGTAACTCAAAGAGGGGATGTGAGGATGTGAGATGAAAGAGGAGACGGGATAAATGAGGACAGAGTGATGTAAAAAAAAAGAAAAAGAAAATCTACAAAAGAAAATGAAGAACTGGGCCGAGGAGTATGATTAAAGAGAACGGGGGGGACTCAAAGAGAAGGTTCATACAATGAAAAACAGAGCTGAGGGACTCTGAAGAAAGACAATCAGACCCACTCAGAAGAAAAGAAACATGATTGATGAAGCAACAGATGGATGAGGACAACAGCTGAGGGGTTACAGGATGGAGGGACCAATCAAAGGAGAGCGTACAAGAGGGCGACCACTTTAGACAGGAGAGCCAGAGATGCAAAGATAGACAGATTGTTAAAAAGACTTCAAAGAAGGGCTCAACTTTTTCTTAAAGAGGCTTAAAAAATATCCTTATTCCCTTTCACTTGTGTTTTATAAAACCTTTATTCCAACCTCTGTCTTAGATACTGTCTCTTTAAGGCTGCCTGTTCAACAAACCCCCATTGCTTTTATTGGCTTGTCTGCTGGAGGCATCTCAAGAGCAGCCCTTGGTGTTTGAGGCCCGTTCTTTCAGTGTGCTGTAAAGCAGTTAGATCTTTGTTTAATGAAGATGTCATGCCAGGGATTTCTACAATTTCTACAAAGAAAAAAAAACTTGTCTTACATTCAGGTCTGTACAGTAAGTTCATTATTTGTGTTGTTTTTTGTTTTGGTTTAACTGCATCTAAAAGAAAAGAAAAAACTGTGTTTTGAGTTATTCACTGTGTCCCAGCTGTGTGAAATAACATTTAACACTTGGGCAGCACACCAGGAAAAGTACTCTAGAAGATGCTGGCATTAACTGTGCTGATGTGCTGGAATGATCCAGACCCAATAAATTGCTGTAAGAAGTTGTCCGATAAAAGATATGACAAGGCTACTTTTTCTGACTGGATTCAAATCAGCCTTTAGCTCATGCAGCAGCTAAAAAAAATGGTATGGACTGGATAGACCAGTGGTTCCCAAAGTAGGGGTTGGGACCCTTTGGGGGGTCGCGAGACATTGATAGGGGGTCGTGGAATGTGTCCCAAAATCAAAAACTATGAACAATTCCACATTTTATCTATCACCATGAGGATAAACGCAAAAAAGGGTTAAAGATAATATGAAATTATGCAAACAGAATTTTTTTTTTCTGTTTTTCACATTTCTTTGTTGAAGTTTGATGCAGTGAGCACAGGAAAGAGCACATTAGTTGGATAATTTTCTACTGATGAGTTAAATTAAGTATCCTGGGGGTTCTTCATTGCTTTTTTTTGTCTGTTTTTGGATTGGTCCATTAGTGTTGTACCACAGCAGGGGGTCGCCAGTCTCTAACGCTGCCATTTTGGGAGTCCCAGGCGGAAAAGTATGGGAACCCCTGGGATAGACGATGGTCTCTGTTTTTTTTATTTCTGACAGTCAAACTCTGTTGACACACACACACAGAATAACTTGTTATTGCACCTTTGCCTCCTTCTCACACAGTGACTGCAGCCATTTGTCAGTACACTGTGCCAGTTTGCACCTATTAAGTCAGATTAGCCATCAAGTTTGCACATGTTTTTATACACACAAGCTTTTTATAGATCAGGCTTCAGTCTGAACATCAAGTGTTATTACTTTAAATCCATGTTTATAACACAGTAAAGCATTATGGTCATATTTTAACACTTGAACCTGCCACTCAAGGCACATTTTAAAGTCAACAAGTATAATAACAGCTGCTGCTGACCCCACTGACTGTTCCAGCTCCTGTTTTTTCCCTTTTTTCTTTTCTTTTTTTTTTTAAATGTAGATGCATTAAGGTGCAGAACAAGCGCTTTGTTTATGAGTGCCAGTTTAGATCAGGATGTACCAGTGTGTTGTTCCTGCCGCTGGTATCTATAGATGTTTTCGCTGAAATGATGGATAAAGATTGCGCCTGTTGAGGACGGTGGTTTGAAAGCTTAAATATAGTGATTTGGACGTGAGCAAAGAGGAGAACAAATGAGGGAGCAAAGAGGATAAGACGTCTGGAGAATGATCGCCTGTGTCGCTCGTCTGCCATGAAAGGAATTACTAAGATTAGGCATCAGGGGGGAAACGGAGGGAAGGAAAGAAAAACGAGTGAGTTTATTTTGTCAGATATGGAGACAATATTCTAAAAACATTTAAGAAGGACCCCAGTACCTCGTAAAGATCCTCAGAAATACCCAAAGACACTCAAAGATTACAATGAAGATTCATTAGTTATACATTTATTAAAAACACATCTTTTCTGATTGAAGTGAACATTTTCAATTTTCTGTAATGACAACATAAATAATGTATAGGAGCCCATTTCTGTTAGATAAATATTAAAAATGATGAGCTGTCTTCATTTCGATTTTTGTTTTCCTATATAAAGTCAAAATTTGGGGATAACAAAGTCAAAATTTACAACTTTTGATCTCAAAATTTTGACTTTTCTCACAATTTTGACTTAATTATCTAACAATTTTGAATCCTCACCTCACATTTTTTTAATTATTTCTCCCATAACATAAACATATAAAATCCCATAACATAAAATCATTTATCTTACTCACAAATAAAAGAAATGAAACACACAAAATGAAAATGTATGAGTCACTACAGACACTTGAGAGATACTTGCCAATAATTTCACACAGAAAAAATAACAGGAACATATAAATATATTTTCATATATTTGGTTGCGCCACCTGACATTTTTGGGTGCTCAAATTAAAAATACTAAAAAATAATGAACCTAAAAACTTTGAAATGTTGGTCAACTACTGAAATCTGTTAGAAAACATAATTCTTCTCTCAGAAATATGTTTTTTATCCAATTTTAAAGAACTTTTTAAAAATACGTTTTTAGACCCTCTTTTTGTCATTGACCCATCTACAGTTGGTCTCTAAAAGTGCATTTCCACTTCAGCATTTTCTGTTTCCTGAGTGCAGCCTGTCAACATGTTGACAGGTTTAAACATTGGAATAATGCCAGTCGCTCAATGCAGCAGCTTATTATAAATTTCTATGGACTGTGGAACAAGCTGAGAAAAACCTGCACATATTGGGAAGGTTTTATACAATAAACCCCTTTAGCTTAGCTTGTATTAGCACTAGATTTAGCCTTTTTTTTTTTTTATTCATCAGCAGCATCTTCTGATTGAAACATGAGGCACCGACATGAATCCAAGCAGACGTACGGACATCTGCACGTGCACAACTGTCAGTTTGTGCATATGCAAATGACTTCTGTGCCTTTGTGCATATTGCTGTGTGTGCACGAGTGTGTGTGTGTGTGCCTTATTCACAGGGGTAACCAGACAGCTGATTGGCACGAGCTGTCACTACCAGTTGAAGGATGTAAATGCCAATCACAAGCAGAGCAGACAGAGAGTAGCTCATTAGCCGCTCGAGCTAACTCCCTCTCTTCTCTGCCCGCTGAATCCATCACGTCCCATCTCCATCAACGTCTCTTTATTCTGTTTGAAATCTCTTTCTATTAAAGTTAGGAAAACAGTTTGATAATGTGAAAATGTTGAATCTTACTTAAATACGGCGCTAAAGCTGAAGCTTTGAACGATGCTTTCTGTAACGATTATGCATCACAAGACAGATAAGTGTCACCTGCAGAGAATAATTTAGCTCATCTTGACTTAAAGTAGCTTTGTCGCTTCATTGTCCCGCTGTCTGAGCAGATAATACATGTGCGGATCAGAAAGTTTTAAATTTGACACCAAAACATCAGCTCATGATCAAACAGGCGTTTTTAAACAGCAGCTTTTTAAACAAGAAAAGCCTTCAGGGCAAATAAAAAAATGTCTCCCACCTGATCGTTGGATAATAAAAATGAACAAATCTCCTGGTATTTTGATAATTGCTGCAGGGTAGAGAATAAAACATCTGTTTGCTCTTGATTTCACAAAGTAAAAGCTGATGCTTCAGCTTTGTTTGTGTCATGTTTCATTAAGGAACAATTGACTCCTTTGAAAGGTTTGATGACTTGCATGAAAGGATAACTTTAACAGAAAAAAAGAGGTAAAAAATACAATATTGTATCCATTATTACAGCTCTCTTCCACTAAGGGGAAAATAATACTCGGGTACATTCCAGTCATATTTGATTCTCTCTCTATCAGCCAGAGTGAAATCGACTGAATTACTGAATCACTGTTTTTCTGGGCAGGAAAAAAAAGGATGGATGTTTCCAGGATCTGGCTTGGATGAGTGATATTGATCATTCCCTGAACAGTAAAATCCATTATAGTGTGTATGCAGTGTATACATGTCGGGAATAATTGCAGAACTCATAGTGCTTTAAGGTAACTGAAAATGATAAATTCAATTTCAGCACCATGGACAGCACCAGTTGGACTTAAGGTTTACATCACTCTCTCTTTTATGGAGCCAGTCCTCACATTTTAAGTGGATCGCAGACTGTAGTGACACATTTCTCTTTAGAGATGAAAACTCCATTTCCCAAAAGGGGGAACTTGTGTTTTAGCTCCCAGACGGGCAGTTTATCATGTTTTAACTAGAAAAAGTGTTGTTTGTCAATCAGGAGGGCACTTAAGCATGTGTTTTGGCTCCCAAGGGTGCACTGTACCGCATGTTTTAGCATCCAAGAGGACACTTTAGGAAGCGTTTTGCCCCCTGAGAAGAGACTTTAGCATTTTTTGGCTCCAAATGGGTCACTTAAGTGTGTGTTTTGGCTCCCAAGAAAACACTCCCTCACATGTTTTGGCTCCCAAAGAGGACACTTAAGTAAGTATTTTTCCCCTTGAGAAGAAACTTTAGCATATTTTGGCTCCTGAGAGGTCACGTTAGCAAGTTTTGGTTCCAAAGAGGTCATGTGTGTGTGTTTTGGCTCCCAAGAAACACTCCCTTATATGTTTTGGCTCCCAAGGGTGCACTGTACCACATGTTTTCGCGTCCAAGAGGGCACTTCAGTGAGTGTTTTGGCTTATGAGAAGAGACTCAAGCATATTTTGACTCCCAAGGGGTCACTTAAGCATGTTTTGGCTCCAACAAGGTCACTTGAGTGTGTGTTTTGGCTCCCAAGAAGACACTTTCTGACATGTTTTGGCTCCCGAATGTTGACTGTATCGCATGTCTTAGCATCCAAGAGGGCTCTTCAGCAAGCCTTTTGCCCCCTTCATGGGCAGACTTCAGCATGTTTTGGAACCAAAGAAGTCACTTGAGTGTGTGTTTTGGCTCCCAAGAAGTCACTTTCTCACATGTTTTGGCTCCCTAATAGGGACTGTACCACATGTTTTCCAACCAAGAGGACACTTCGTAAGTGTTTTGGCCCATGAGAAGAGACTCAAGCTTATTTGGACCCCCAAGGTCACTTTAGCATGTGTTTTGGCTCCCAGAAGGGCAGTTTATCATGTTTTAACCAGTAACTTCATGTGGAAGAATAGTGTGGTTTGTCAATCAGGGAGGCACGTATGCACGTGTTTTAGCCCTCAAGGGTGCACTGTACCGAGTGTTTAGCTCCCAAGAGGTCACTTTGGCACACTTTGCCTCCAGAGAGGTGACTTTAGTGTGTGGTTTGGCTCCCAGGATGGCAAATCGTGTCATAACTGGCCACTTATTGTGGCAGAATAGTGTGGTTTGTCAACAAGGAGGCACTTCAGCATGTGTTTTGGATCCCAAGAGGAGAGCAGTAAGATGTGTTTTGGCTCCTAAGAAGACACTTCTTCATGTGTTTTGGCTCCCAAGTGTGCACTGTACCGAATGTTTTGGCGTCCAAGAGAGCACTTTGGTAAGTGTTTTGTGCCCCAGAGAAGAGATTAAAGCATATTTTGGCTCCCAGAATGCATGTTTTGCCCCAAAGAGACCACTTCAGTGTGTGTTTTGGCTCCCAGGAGAGCAGTTTATCATGTTTTAACATGAAAGTGTTAGATTAGTGTGGTGTACCAACCAAGATGGCACTCAAGCAATTTCTCGGGAGCCAAAATACATGAACGTGCCCTTTCTGGGGGCAAAACACTTGCTAAAGCGCCCTCCTTGGCGCCAAAATTGCACTAAAGCGCCTTCTCAGGAGCCAAAACACACTCTTAAGTGCCCTGTTGGTTGGCAAACCACACTTCTCTGTCCTTTTGGCTAATTAAAATATGATAAACTGCTGTCCTGGGAGCCAATTCAGGTGCTAATGTGGCCTCTTGGGAGCTAAAATACACAAATGTTCCGTTTCAGGAGTCAAAACGCGTGCTAAAATGCCCTTTTGAGACCCACTGTGATGCTCCGTGTATTAATGGACTTAAGTGTTCAGGAAGGTTATATTTTATTTGAACTCGTAAGAGTTTATACACGACTTTTTGATACAGGATCTGGTCAACATTTATTTTCGGAGTCAATTTAAAATCAGTTTATTTTCAGGCAGACAGAAATCTTCAGCAATAAAACATAAATATAAGAACCTCTTATTTGTGCGAGGAACTCTTATTTCTTGACTTGTTTTCTGCAGCTTGTTTCAGTCTCTCCACACAGGCGCTGAGTGACTGACAGGAAGAATAGGAAGGAAATGAGCAGATATGAAAAAAAAAAAAAAACTGAATCCAAAGAGAAGAAAACATGAGACCAACTGGAGTGAATGAAACAACAACACCCGCTGTTATGAGTCATCTCTTTGCTCTAGAGATAGAGAGGAAGACATTTTTCAGTCGCCTCAAAATAAAACAAAGTCTTTGAGTTTGAAGCGAGGTTCATTTATTTATCCACAGTGAGTCAAGTGAGGGTTAATTTCACATTTTAATAACAGACATTTAAGCTACATTTGGGATGGTCTGACACAAAAAACACGCTCATTGGAGGCTGGTGATGGATTTGTTGACAGTGTTTCAGACAAACACACACTCATAAACACACAGATTTCCTCCTGTAGAACGAGAAAGAGGCAGAGCAGCAGACGAGCTCGATCTTATCGGCTTCACTGGAGGAAATCCATTTCAGAAGTTGATCTTCTGTGGCTTCACCAACCGTCTGAATGGAAAACTCACACTCACTCTCGGATATTTTTAATCTATTATCTGTTCCATATCTCTTATCACTGACACGATTCAAAGCCCAGGAGTTACTGTGGTATAGAGACATCTTGTAAAAGGCGTTTTCTCCTGAGCCAGCTCTCTCTTCTCTCTCTCTCTCTTCCTGATAATTGTCCACAGAGCTTTTCCAGGAGTGTCTTTCTTATCAGGCTGCTGCTCGGTGCATTGTTGAAGCGGCGTGGTGAACATGAAGGTAGGCAGAGGGAATGATGAGGATAACAATAGCAGTCAGAGGGAGGCTTTTTCTTTTTGAGTGTGAGCAGCATCTCCAACGCTGTGCTCTTTATCTCGCAGCTGCTCGACGCTGAATTCAGCACATGAGCAAAATCAAAAAATCAAAATACACAGAGTAATAAGTGAAGAGCTGAAAGAGCATATTGCAGGTTAAGTACAACATTAAATATCACAGGAAATTTACTTGAAAATAATGTTTTGGAGGGAATTTTTGGAATTGGTGAACCACAGAGTTTCATGGTACGATGAAGTATTGGGGCCACATTAAGAGTTATTATTTCTTTTGCTTCATATTTTACAACAAAATTAAAGTCTAAATTAAGAATTTCACTACGACATTGAAGTCTAAAATAATTATTTCACTACGAGATTAGAGTCGGAATTAATCCATTTAATACGAGATTGAAGTCTAAATTAATTGTTTTACTTCGAGATTAAAGTTAAAATTACTTATTTTACTGCTAGAGTAAATTTGAAATGAATTATTTTACTACAAGATCGAAGTCTAAATTAATTATTTTCCTAAGAGATTAAAGTCTAAATTATTATTATTTTTTTTACTATGAGATTGAAGTCAAAATTGTTTTATGACTAGATTAAAGTCAAATTTAATTTCTTTACCATGAGATTGAATTCGAAATTATTTTACTACGAGATCAATGTCGAAATTAATCATTTTACGACTAGAATTAAGTCGAAATGAATTATTTTGCTACGGGATTAAAGTTGATATTAATTATTTTATACAAGATTAACGTCAGAATTAATTTTAATACTACAAGATTGAAGTCGAAATTATTTTTTTTACTATTAGATTGAAGTCAAAAATATTTTTTACTACGAGATTGAATTTGAAATTACTTATTTTACTTCGAGATCAATGACGAAATTACTTATTTTCTACTAGAATTAAGTCGAAATGAATTATTTTACTACAGGATTAAAGTTTATATTAATTATTTTATACAAGGTTAAAGTCAGAATTAATTATAATACTACAAGATTGAAGTCGAAATTGTTTTTTTTTGCTATGAGATTGAATTTGAAATTACTCATTTTACTACTAGAATAAAGTTGAAATGAATTATTTTACTACGAGATTAAAGTCGATATTAATTATTTCATACGAGATCAAAGTCAAAGTAAAGTTGTCTTGGACGTAGGTAAGGAAACCATCAAATCAGAAGAAGAAAACGAAGAATGAAACGAGGATGAGAGTGCTGCAGTTTGCAGGTAAGATTAATATGTGGCCCTAATACTTCGTCGTATCATGGAGACATTTTAGATTTTTTTTTTCCAATTCCATGTTAAAAATGAGCATTGGAGCTCTTGAAAACTTTTGTACACAAAGGTAAATATTCCATTTTCAGAGTCATCAGTGCCCCAAATGTAATTAGATGTGTTTGTGTGTGGGGGTTTCTCTTGTTTTATCTTTGATTTTTTCTTTACCTTATCTTCATAAATGTAAATGTATGTGTGTGTGATTAAATATATTTAAATATATTACTTGCAAAAATCAATTTTCTGCTCTTTGTTGACAGACCATGACATGCCTTGAATTTTAAACTCCTTAGTGAAAAGCTTTATCTTAGAGTTGGAAGAATGGACATTGTCTACTGTCTTGTACGTTTTTCTGCTATTGTTTTTTTGTTACTGGAGTAGTTTTATGTTTTTTTTTTTAATGTGAAATTTCAAGAGACACATTTAAAAAAAAAACAAAAAAACAACATATGTACATAAATGACATTGCACGGTGACATCACAGAGGGGAGTTGAGCTGAAAACGCTTCCATTTAACACCAACGTGAACATGGTTCAGACTGTCACTGTTGTCAATGAAGAGGAAGATAATCAATTCGTCTATACATCTGAGGGTCCTCAGGATTATAATGAGGAAACTTTTAGACAAGATGAAGAGCAGGAACAGGACGGGATCAGGAGGAATTATGGGTAAAAGAAAACAAAGGGCTGTGGTGTGAGGAGAACCAGAGGAGAACAGAGCCGGTCACAAACTTCCGTTAAAGCCAGTCATCGAAAACACTGACACATCACTGTGGTTCTCTCAGTCACTCTCTCCTCCTTTGTTTCCCTTATCCCCCCTTTCCTTTTCTCCCCTCTCTCTCTCTCTCTCTCTCTCTTGCTCGCTCGTATCATTAGCTGATTACTCATCCATCAACATGAATTACTGAACAGCAGAAGCCAAAGGATAAACATGCATTCGCTGTGCTCATCATTCAACCTTTTAAATGTATGTGTGTGTGTGTGTGTGTGTGTGTGTGTGTGTGTGTGTGTGTGTGTGTGTGTGTGTGTGTTTTATTGCCAGCCTTGAGATGTCAACAACCTGAATATTGTATGAGTGGAGCTTGTACTAAACACACACTCACACTGACACACACACACACACAAACACAAACATTCAGACTCACACACACACACACTTACACAAATGTAATTTACTGC
>RPOG01003920.1:6765-53315 GCA_008086565.1 Thalassoma bifasciatum | reverse complement strand
GGCAAGTATCTCTCAAGTGTCTGTAGTGACTCATACATTTTCATTTTGTGTGTTTCATTTCTTTTATTTGTGAATAAGATAAATAATTTGATGTTAAAATAACATTTCACATTATTACATTGGTTGTACCACCTGACATGGAAATTGTTCCAGTCACCAATGAAGTGAAAAAACCTTTTTTATCAGTATTTCAGAGAAATCTACAAACTTTTCCACTTGGTCACAAATGTCATTTGGGGTCCTCTGGCTGATGCAGTTTCCTGTTTCCTGTTTTATTCTCTTCACTTTAAAATAAAAGTCTAATGTTACGGTTGCACCACCCTGACATTTGACAAGGTGAAAATTACGGGACAAAAGTTTTTTAAATTTCTCAACAGCTTTAAAATTCTTTGTATTTGCAAAGAATTTTTTATTTAAAAAGGTTCAAGCATAAAAAAATGCCACTGTATTTTTTGTTTCCATTTACAAAAACTGACTTTCAATTTTTAGAGTTTAATTACTGTGGATACTTGTCAGGACGGTTGCACCACCTGACATTTTGGGGGTTTGAGGAACCAAAACACAAAAAAACATGTTAGATTTTAATAGTTTAAAGATGTGTTCAAATAAGACAGGTTTCATAGAATAAAGAAATACATGTGATGAAATACTCAATTCATGATGGAAGGAAATATTGCACTTGGACATAAAAAAAGGGACGTCACGTCATTGACCCATATACGTTTCCTTGCAGGCTGAAGTCAAAGAGGATGAAACAGGATATTCTGTGATGCTCCACTCCTCTTCTGTGGCTGCTTTCGTCTGGCTCGATGTGGGGAACATTCCCGGTCGCTTCGACTCCAACGGCTTCCTAATGGTCACCAGAAACAGGTCGCTCAGTTTCACACCGTGGCGCTCCACTAGTGTGGCCGAGCTCTCTGCATCCCTCAGCATCACGTCTTTAAGGGACGTTTACTGACCTGATGGTGATGCTGACGTGTGATGCAGAGCTGCAGAGAGGCTGTCCTGGCACTGCTTCATGAGCTGTCGCTGTTTTTGAAGGAGGGATGAAGATATTTTCCAAACCAATTTTATTGCTAAAGGAGAAAGTCTCTAAGAAAGGCTCCAAGCAGAAAAGCCTCAGACAACAGTTGGACCATTGTAGGAAAATAAAGCTCTTCACAGTGACCTCCTGTTCTCACTCTGCAGTCTGAGACACTGCAGGCTTGTACTATGAGAAGTTTTAGGCTGGTTATGAAACAGACTGAAATAATACTGATTATTAAATATGAGCTTTTGAAACAAATGCAGTCTTTAGCAGCAATCAAACCGCTCCTGTTGTGTGTGATCTCGAATGTTGAGTCATTTTCCACTGGAACTATTCAGTCAGCTGTATGTTTTAATGTCTCATCATCACCCTGTTATACACACGTACAGAACAAACTCAGTCAAGATTTGATGTCCTGCCTTGTTCACAGGGTTCACTGCCTTGTAACTTATTTTTTGTGAGTTTGCAGTACTCAAATGAACTTAAATAAATTCTATCAGAGTAACTTATGCAAAATCATTCCTCAGGTTGACCATGAGTGAGGAGGGCAAGCAGTGGACATGAGACCCTGCTGTACATGGATGTATCACATAGGTGACACAGGCTGTCTTTGCCCTGTTATAGACTGGCTGTCTATGCTCCATGGCTTAGTCCAGCTGTCAACAGCATAGACTGGATGACAATCAATAAATTTCATTTTCTTCTGTAAAATTATGGGTGAAAATTCCTGTGAATGTTTTGTATTAGCCTTTTGTATTAGCCAAATCAAGACAAACAAACATTTTTCTGGGACAGATCTATTTGACTGTAGGGGTTGCACTGTTATTCTGCACTGATATTTTTTATTGAACAAAAATGAATACTTGAACTGTGAAAGTATTAACATGAGGTATTATTGAACAAAGTCTGCTCATTAAATATTTTTGAGTTAAAGCTGTTTTGTTCTGTGCTTCAAATAAAAAGAAATTGATTGATTCATCAATAATTGTGTATTAAAAGTTTATCTGGTAGAAAATGTTGATCAAGTTGTTCCAAAGTCCCTCACAGTAAATGCAAGATAACAGAGCAATAACAGAGTAGTAAAAAATATACATTAAAGATGAGGAGATTGTTAAAATGGGGCTGAAACTGAAACCAAAGCTCATATAATTCCAATGCCAAGGTTTTTAGCATTTATTCTCAATAATTTTTTGCTAATTTAGCCTCAGATTTGATTTGTTTCTATCTGAACATGTCAAAAGTTCATATGCTGTTACTTGACCGTTGGGTAAGAAATATATGTAGGTAAACAGTTTGACAACTTTGAAGTAAATAGTGACAACATACTTAAATGTTGTCACAATGATCAAGAAGATTGATAACTGTCTGTAATTCTACTCAACGTCATTATTTTTATCTGTGATAATGGCATCACCAAAGTATCTTCTCAAACATTAAAAATAAATTTCAATTCTAACACTAGTTTCATTTTCTTTATGCTACTTATAGTTGAATAGGAGGCTTAAATGATTAAATACCCTGTATGGTTTTAATTTTATTTATTTTTTGTGACAAGTGATGTTAGCCTAATGGTCAGAAATAAGCCAAAATGCTTAATGTAAATAATACAAAAAATTTTCTTGAATTAGGACATAACTGTAAAAAGCACTGTTAAAAAGTTATTTCTGGGTGAACATTCTTTTAGTAAAAATTCAATATGGTTATTTTCTTGACTTTTGAGGACAAATAGTGTAAGTGCCATGTTTTTGGGTCAAGCTGTATCGTTTTTTTGTGCCACTTGGTGTTAATGTCCTGTAGCTTAGGGCACAGGTATAAAGCTGTGTCACTGATCAAGGTATGAAAGGTGTTTGACTTATATCAAGTCCAAATTATGAGAAACAGTCAAAATTATGAGATGAAGCCAAAAGTATGAAATAAAGAGTTGAAATTTTGGAATAAAAGTGGAATTCATTACAAATACAGTCCTGATTTTACAAGATACTATCTGGAAAAAGCAGAAATCAATTTATTTTGTATTTTCGATTGAATGAAATTTGCCACTGTAGTTTGAATATTAATCTGAGAGAATCTACTACAGAGTAACCAGGCAGATTTCTATTAGAAAAACACTCTCTGTGTCAGCAGGCTTCATTTAGAATTCAGGAGCCAATCAGGAGTGAGTAGAAGTTTGTTCATCTTCCTGGACTGCCCTGACAGTTCCAAATGTAACTACTGTAATGCCAAATGCTCTGTATGGTGGAATGTTCAAACTGTAGAGTGAGGATTTGAATTTTAGAGTGTGGACCAGGAGAGAAATCACCTGGAAACTTTTTAGATAAACAGGCCTAGGGGCCACAAATTTCACTCCACATACACAAATTTGGGCTCAAAACGTAGGTAATCTTGTTCTGCTTCTGATTAACCCTTTAACAACTGTGCCCTTAAAGTCCTGCCTGGACTATTTTGCTTATCTTGACCATAAATTGGTCAAAAAAAGTCCCCGTCAGTCAGTGCCTGGGCCCTTTTTTTCTGGAACACTTTAAACTTTCAATATCTGGTGTCCTTTCCAATTTACTGCGCGTTATGTGAGAGAAAAACACTTTGAACTGAAGAGAAACACAAACAGAGAATTGGATGTTAGAGGTTTAGTGCAGAAAAAAACACTATAAACAAAAATCGTGAATCAATTTTACAGGATGAGCTGAAAATTGGAACATTAACAAACATATGTACACTGACGTTTATGAGATATTTTTTCTCTTATTCGGTAAAAAAAAAGATGTATTGAAAGATTCACTGGATCCTCCAGGATCTCAGATCTTGTTTTTCTCTTTGCACAAAATCCAATGAAGGATTTTCTCCTCTTCTTGACAGAAAAACGTAAACCGGAAGTAAAGGAGAAAGATATTCAGCCACTCATGCGTAATGTACAATACAAACACGGAATGGTACAGTATTTATGAAGACTAGCTAACAATAAAGCCTCAAAGAACACTCACACAGCAAAAATAAGACTTGGAACACGTTTCTGAGACTAAAGAAAGACTTAATGCGCTCTTTTACGCGCGACGCGTCACAGACACGTTCTGGTTTACAGGACAAACTGAGGACATTACTGCGTTCTAAAGCGGTTACTACGTAGCGTCAACATTGAAATTCGTTCGTAATTTACAGATAAGACTCGGTACATCCGCGTTTATTGTTTCAACAGCTTTCTGGAAGTACATTTGAAATGACAAGCTGTCTTACTGGACAGGTTGCTACTGTTTCTATTTTTAAGAAATCTAAATTTTGCAGTTTTTGTTTGCATGGACAGCTGAATTATGGTCTAAATGGATAGATCAAATCATCGTCCTCTCCCCCTCTTGGCGCACACGCCGCTCGAGGATGGCTGCTCCTCATCACCCGACAATCTGAAAGTGATGAAGAAAAATACCCAGCTGGTCACGCATACTGTACAGTATACGGCACATGCATGGGATGTTATTTTACAAAGGTAACAATACAAGCCTCAAAATATCCTCACCCAGTGTAAAGATCAAAAGCACAAAAATATATGCGCCTTATTACGCAGTGTGCATAGCCGGACGCACACACTTACACACACAAACACCGTACAAACGTGGCGCGATACTCTGTTCCAAAAAGAATACCACACAATACACGGATGAAATCATGCACACATAGTTCTAAGAAGGCTTAGTA
This sequence comes from Thalassoma bifasciatum, assembly GCA_008086565.1. Lineage (NCBI taxonomy): Eukaryota > Metazoa > Chordata > Actinopteri > Labriformes > Labridae > Thalassoma > Thalassoma bifasciatum. The sequence goes on along the minus strand of RPOG01003920.1, from coordinate 48,604 downwards.
TACTGTTCGTAAGAGGCACAGAATATACATGCCCGACATTACGCGCTGCAAGTCGCACACACTCACACACATACACATACAGAATAGATGCAGCGTGGTTCTCTGCTCTAAAAAATATCACAACACAATATAAGCGTCAATCTACAGATACACTCACTTTTACAACGTAAAATAAAATATATATAGGGAAGGGCTCATACATCCGACCTTACGTACCTCTTTTCGCATAAAGTTGTGTAACCACCACAGTCACTCTCTGTGGCTGGATGGCTCAACCTTAGGATCTGCGTTGTGTAATTTTTTAAAGATGGGCAGGAGGCTCACGTCGTTTTTCCATGCTCTTTTAATCTGGCGACAATAAAATGAATCCCAGTTAGCTTCTCTCTCTGGCTGGCTAACCGCGCCGAACACATGAACACCATACACAGTTAATTAACTCAGTGTCAGTATTTGACAAACAAAACAACTTCATAAACACATATGCTTGTAATATTCAAGAAATATCACAATAAAAACATACAAATCTGAACAACATCAAATTAATATCAGAGCTGAGCAGAAAGCCACCTACCATGAGCACAACTCCAAACTCAATGGTGCTGCTTGGTGTAGCTAAGACTTGTGCATCCGATGGGGGCGCTGTTTGACCAGCCATAGAAAACATAAAATAACTTGCAAGTGGGTAAATCTATTACTGTTACACTCCCCCCTGCTAAATTCCACTTGCAAGGCACAGAGAGAAAAAGAAAAAAAAAAGGAAGAACACCTGTGTACAGCCAACCAGTACCAGGTACAAGGGAACCAAACATCTACATCATTAAAAATACACATCTGTCTGAAACTCAGATTTCATACATCATAATGAGATAATAATACCCAGTTACAGTCAAGATACCCAGTAAAAATACCACTCTCCATAAGAGTCAACGTGAAGAAATAGTTGGCCAGACCTCATCAACACACGGGGGAAAAATATGCCTGTCACATATTTCATAAACATAGCGACCGTAACAAGTATCTCACTAAAAGAGTCAAAATCATGAGATGTGATACAAAACCCATCACGCATAGACAAAAACATTCTCTACTATATTAAAAAAAAAAAAAAAAAAAATAGTGTGACCGCTAACATGTGTTTGAAACAGCTCTAAGGCACTATCACTGTTTTCTGCTGCATCATCTCAATAAGTCTAGAAACAGGTTTCAACAGCCGCCCTGCTCTGGACCTAAAATCACTCCTAACTCCCTCCGCCCCCGTGGTCACTACCGAACATTGCGAAGCAGCGTCAGCTAAACACTCAATCTCGGTCAATGAAGGGGGGTCCAAAGGTTTGTCAGCAGCAGTCGGTCTGAGAACAGAGTCAGCCAAACAACCACTTGGCATCAGTGCTGCTTCAATGGGCAAAACAGCATTCAAAGAGCTGCAAGACAACTCGTCACAGTGAGTCTCAGGGTCAGTGATGGACACAGGAGAGACAGGACACACTTCAGGTTGATGAACAGTCTCAGCATCCTCTGGCTGGGAAGAATCCTCCAAATCTGACTGGCTTGAAGTTTCAGATGGAATGGTAGACACCCACATCTTGGTCCTGTACTCAGCTGAAACCGCGGAAGCATCAGTTACATCCTCAGGTCTCTCAGGCGGCTCAGCAGAACTCGACAGTGAGGAAACATCCAAGTCAGGCTGAGATGAGACATCCGGAAAAGGCAGGAAGTTCACTGGCATAATAAGGTTACGATGGACGACCTTCACTTGACCAGTAGAGGAGTGTTGGATCTTGAAGGTGTGGCTCTCATCATTCCTTCCAATCACAACATAGATAACATTCTCCCAGCGGTCTGCGAGCTTTTTCTTTCCACGTTCCCCTTTGTTTGCCAGTAAAACTCGATCACCCACCTCGACAGGCGCCCCACGAACCTTTCTGTTGTAGAGGTCAGTGTGTCGTTGCAACTGCTTGGATGCTGTAGCTTGAGCAATTTCCATGGCCTCCCTCAAATCCTTACGCAGAGACAGGATGTAGCGGTCATAGTTGGCGATCTCAGGGTTGTCAACAACTGAGCTGAAGATGGTGTCGACTGGAAGCCTCGGTACTCGGCCAAACATGAGCAGAAAGGGTGCATAACCTGTAGTTTCGTGGATTGTGCAGTTGTATGCAAACGTGAGAGACTTCAGCGCTGCAGGCCACTTTTGCTTCACTCTGGGGGGAAGAGCACGGATCATGTTGCCCAACGTCCTATTCATGCGTTCACAGGAGCCGTTACCCATCGGGTGATAGGGCATTGTATGAGACTTTTGAACACCTGCCACACTCAGCAGCTCGGCAATCAAAGCACTTTCAAAATTAGCTCCTTGATCCGAGTGCAAACGCCTGGAGAATCCATAGATGGAGAAATAGTTGTGCCACAGTTGATGTGCAACAGCTTTGGCAGTTTGGTTGGGGCATAGAAAGGCTTGGGCCATTTTTGTGACATGGTCTGTGACAACGAGTACATCCAGAGATCTGTTGGCAGAGTCCTCAGCTGTCCAGAAATCGATACACACCAGCTCAAGGGGCTCTGACGTTCTGATGTTTTCCAACGGCGCCCTGGCTTCAGGTTCGGGCGTCTTGCTCACCACACAGCGCCTGCAGCACTTCACATACTCTGTGACATCCTTACTCATTCCCAACCAATGAAATCTCTGCTTCGCAAGGTACAGCGTCCGTTGTCGCCCCTGGTGACCAGCTTCATCATGGACACCACACAGCACCTTCGAGCGCAGCGACGATGGAACAACATACTGGTAAGACTTGTTTCTTGTCGTAGTAACCTTCGCCACACGATACAACACTCCATTCCTCATTGTGAGTTTCTCCCAGCTCCTCAACAGCTTAATGGCTTTGACAGGCTCTTTAGCTCGTTCTCTCCTTGATGGTCTTCGTCCTCTCTCCACAAAGAATAGCACACGGCTGAGAATGGCATCCTGTCTTTGCTCCGTCGCTAATGTTTCCAGCGAAAGCACCTCAGTTCCGACATTTTCTGGTGTCAAGACAGTCTGAGAAAACTGAGGCAGCAAGAGTGCGTGGGGCTGCACTCTGGAGTCTTGCTGATGGTGTGCCTGAAAGACAGCTGCAACCTCCTGTGAAGACATAGCACCTGCCTGGACCACAGTTGAAGACTGAGAAGCCATAGCCTGACACTCCTCGAATGGCTTGTCAATAGGGTGAGCAGACAACCGAAAAGCCTCTTGCACGCCGTGAGTGTCAACCGCAGCAGCCTCAGCCAGTAGTCTGTCATAAGGCACTTTAGTTAGCCGACATGGGGGGCTGGAGTATGCAAAGGGCTCTCTGCTCAAAGCATCGGCGACCACATTCTTGGGCCCAGGTATGTACTTGATATCGAACTGGAAGGGTGCTAACTTAGCAATCCATCGCTGTTCACACGCATCCATTCTGGCCTTAGAAAGTATGTAGGTCAGAGGGTTATTGTCCGTCCAAACTGTGAACTTTTGACCCCGAAGCCAATGATGAAATTTGTCACACACGGCCCACTTTAAGGCAAAGAACACAAGCCTGTGCGCTGGACATCTGGACTGTGCATAGTTGAGCGACTTGCTAGCAAAAGCAATCGGTCTGGCTGTTGACCCACCAGCAGGAACTTGGGAAAGCACAGCGCCGAGGCCATTACTTGAGGCATCCACAGAGAGTAAAAAGGACTCGTTGAAGTTTGGATGAGCCAGGGGCACTTGCTCTAACAACGCTAGCTTAAGCAACTGGAAAGCTTGTCTGCAATCATCTGTCCAATCAGCGGCGCTGAGCTTCCTCTGAACCTGACGTTTCTTTTTACCCGCTCCGCAAGGGTATTTGCTTCCTGTTGTGAGCGCAAACAGGGGTTTGGCTATGGATGAGCAGTTTTCAATGAATTGCTGATAGAAAACTACCATGCCAAGGAAGGAGCGGATCTTTCTCTGAGAGGGAATGGTCGTGCCCTCCTCCATGAGGTCAGCCTCATACAAGGAGGTAATGGCTGCTACCTTATCTGGGTCAGTCTTTATTCCCTCAGCACTGACAACATGCCCCAGGAACCTCACCGTCCTCTGCAGAAAGTGGCATTTCTTCGGGGCCAACTTGAGATTATGAGCTCTGAGGCGATGAAAGACCATCTCCAAGCGTTCTAACGCTAACTCTTCAGTTGGGGCGAACACTAAGACATCATCCAAATAGCACAGCAAACTTAGAAAGTTTTGGTCCCCGAAGATCCCCAGCATCATCCTCATAAAAGTTGCAGGGCTGTTGCATAACCCTTGGGGCATCCGGTTGTACCCATACAAACCGAAAGGCGATGTGAAAGCCGTGTATTTTCGATCATCCTCATGCACCTCCACATTGTAGTAGCCGGATGTGAGGTCCATCGTTGAGAAAAAGGTGTTACCGCCCAGAGCAGCCAAGGCATCAGCTGGATGCGGAAGTGGGTGTGCATCTTTGACTGTGCGTGCATTAAGCCAGCGAAAGTCGTTACAAATTCTCATTTCACCGGACTTCTTCCAGACTAACACTAAAGGTGATGCAAACTCACTGCTGGATTTCCTTATTATCTCTCTCTCTTCCATTTCATCCAACACTTGTCTGAGCTTTTCATACTGGGTGGGTGGCACACGTCGACATGGCAGACGAAAAGGTTTGTCGTCAACGACCCTTATGCGATGCAAGTGTCCTGAAACTTTACCACAATCCAACTTGGCTCTGGAGAAGATGGACTGAAACTCAGCGATAAGGTTGACTAACCTCTCTTTGCAGGTAGGGGACACCTCACAGTTGTAGATGTTTATGTCAGACAATCCCAAGTCATCCAAAACTGAATGTAGCGGATCAGTAGAATGACTCGGTCTTGTTGGCAGAGGGTGATCAGGCAGGCTGGACACATCTGAAGTGAGACTGTGATTCTTGTGGCCAGAAGTTGAGTTAGATGCCGACTTCTGCACATTCTGTTGTACACCAGGCTTTAGATCACTGGAGTCCTCAGTATCACCGAAGCTCTCCACAGCCACACAGGAATACACATCGGCCAGCTTGGCATTTCTCCTCACTGTTACAGGTTTGTCAGATGGATTTATCACCTTCAGAGGCAACCAGCCATCCTCTTTTAGCAGTGCTACAGTACGTCCCACTATGACTGATCTTGGCCTCGCTCTGGAGCTTGTTGGTTCCAGCATGACTGTGCTTCCAGCTATCACCACATTCACTTCCTGCAGCTTGCCCCAGACTAGGTGCTCAGTCATGGGCTCAAGTGTGACAGCTCTCTTCACTTTTACAGTGCCAACTTTGTCAGTGACGTCTCTTGTTTGGTTTTCAACCTCAGCCATGAAACTCAGCAGATGCTCCTCTGACCTTTTTTTATCACCTGTCGTGACAGAGCTGAAGTCCAGGAGGCTTCTCTCAATCTTCAGACGCTTGGCCAGATACCTCATTAGATTGCTGCCGATGATGAGGTCGTCACTCTGACTGTCGACCACCAGTGTTGGCACAACCACTTAGCAGCCATAAGCCTCCACCTCCAGATCACACAAGCCAGATGGCTCAGTCTTTGAGCCACCACATCCAATTAGGACAACATCAGTCGGCTGCAGGATGGGAGTCTGTAACACGTTGTGCTGTAAAAGTCGAGGCATTACACAGGAGCTCAGAGTGCAAGCCATTGACCCACTAGCAAGCATAGCTCTGACTGTCACTTTCCCACCCAGTGTCACATCCTCATAGAACAACTCATCATGTGGTTTCAGTCTCTGAGTGTTATGGAGGATGGGTGTATGTCCAAGTTCTCTCTCCTCGCACACACTCTGGTAGATTGACTCCAAATCATCCTCATCACTTTTTCGGGGATCACTTTTAGGCCCAACACTTGCCCCCTCCACATGAAGGCCAACTAGTTTCCCGCCGGCCGAGCTGCAGGGTCTGAGACCCCAGTCTGTGAATTTGTGGCTCTAGGACAGTTAATGCGGGTGTGATCAGGCTCGTAGCAGATGAAGCACAGACGATTAGTCCTGCAGTGATAATGCGTGTTGTGTCCAGCATCTCCACAAACGTTACATGGAGCGAGGGGTTTTGGTCTTGCCTTTCGTTCAGATGAGGTTGTCCATCAGGCTTCCTGAATGGTCCTGTTCGTTGTGGCTGCTGCTCCAGGACACGTTCCAGTCTGGCTATGAGTCGGGTAAGGCGATCAGCAGAGGCCTCTGAAAGATGCTCTGGGGGTTGGGACAGGACAGATGTTATATGGACACGCTCGTTGCTGTCAGGTTTCACATGGTGTGCACATGAGCTCACTTCCTGTTGCAGAGAAGTCGTGGTGGTGATCACTCTCGGTTGTGGGATCTGCTTTCTGTCTCTGTCATGGTCAACAAGTCTCTCATAAACCTCAGTCACTGTCCATTGCTGCAGTGGTTTGCACTTAAACATAAGAGATAACTCTGGGTCTGGGCAATGGCGTATGAACATGGTCGTCAAGTCACGTTACAGACTGTCAAATGTCTTGTTTTGTCTCCTAAGAGAGTCTTCAGTCATCTCCATAGCTCTGTTAAGTCGCAGCCAATAGTCAAAGGGGCATTCACCTGGGGTTGGTAAAGTTGCATAAAAGTCAGCTAGGGGCATACCAGAGGAGACTGTGTCACTGAAGTGCTGCTTAAGTATTTCAAACACTGGATCAGGCCCATCAGCTAAGGACAAAGATGGCTTACTACGTATGCCCACCCTCACAACTTCACGTGCCCGCCCAATAAGCTTACTCAGCACCTCCTCAGCCTGCTCTGCCACTGGGATCCCCTTCTTCCTCATGTAAGTCAACATTCCGGCTTCCCACTCCCGAACTGTGTGTGTATCATGACCATCCCCTTTAAAACAAACAGGCTCTTTGATCTCAGACCTGACCACAACGTTTAACAGAGATGAATCTGTCACAGTTTTTCCCACAGTCCCATTTAAACCAGGTCCTAACCCACAGCCTAAGCGTGACTCAATACAAGATGCAATACTTTCACCTATGGAAAGTCCAATCTGAGCAGCCATGCCAGCAAAAAGCTTCTAATTTGCATTTTCATCCCCTAATTTAGGAGTTTGGAGGCCACTCTGAATGGGTTCATTAGCCATATCATCAGTCTCAAAAATAGGTCTAGGTGTGGAAGACTCTAGGGCACACAAACCTCTTCCTCTACCCCTCCCAAATGTTGGAGAAAAAGTAACAAGCCCTCTTCCCCTACCAAACACACTGTCACCATCCATGTTTAGATTAGCAGATTATAATAGAACAAATCAGGGTGAGAAAGAAAAAAATTATATATATATATATATATATATATATATATATATATATATATATATATATATATATATTTCTTTTCAAAACTGTTGAAACTTTGTGAAAAGAAAAATATAAACACCAGAATACACTTCACAGTGCTCTCTAATTAGAGCCAGAATCATAAACAGTTTAATCACTAAGTCACTCTGAATCAAAATATCAGGATCAGCAGATACGTGAAAAGATTACCCTTGACCTACTTTTAATTCATCACACAGACAGCACTGTCAACACAGCTCTTAGCATCAGTACATCCAAACCTGACACCACACCACCATCTGCTGGCGAAACGAAGTAGGTGCACTGTATTTCTCTGCTGACGTCACACAGCTCCGACGTCTTGACAACACGGCCACGCGCCGCGCGAGATCCAGGAGATAGACGGAGCCCACCCGCCGCGACGAGTTGAAATCGTTGGGTCACGGCACCAATGTAACCACCGCAGTCACTCTCTGTGGCTGGATGGCTCATGATGATGACTTTCTGTGACAGTTGGCCACCTGTGAGCTTTGTTCTCTGTCCTTCTGGTTTCAAGTGTCCTTAATCAGAAGCAGAACAAGATTACCTACGTTTTGAGCCCAAATCTGAGTATGTGGAGTGAAATTTGTGGGCCCTAGGCCTGTTTATCTAAAACGTTTCCAGGTCATTTCTCTCCGGGTCCACACTCTAAAATTCAAATCCTCACTCTACAGTTTGAACATTCCACCACATACACACGTCTAAACGCTCGCTCGCTGGAAAAGTTCAATTATTTCAACTCGAGCGTCAAGCGTCGAGCGATTTTTCGCTGGAATCGCTCGACGCTCGACGCCCGCGATGGAGCGTCAACTCGCGGGTTTAGATTGACTTTGTATGTAAAGTTGACGCGCGACCAATTTTTATCGCTTTTGGTGGGTACGGTGCGTACCCACCAAAAGCGTCTAAAGCGAGTTTAGTCGCGCGACAAGTGAAATCGCGTCGCTCTAGACGCTCGAGTTTTGACGCTGGTACAAATATGCCAAAATCGCTCGACGCTCGCCGCGTCATCGTTGCGTCATCGTTGCAGGAAGAAGCCGCCTTTTTCGTATCATTTCCTCGTGGAACATGGCTCCGATCACCACTATCGCTGCTCTGTATTTGCTGTGGAGAAGTCAGCTGCGGGCTCGGCGCCGTCGTCGGTACTGGGTGCATGCTACCCTACGGAGGCGGTGTGAGCTCGGTGAGTTCCACCGTCTCCTGCAGGAGCTGCGTCTGGACGACGGCAGGTTCCAGCGGTACTTCAGGCTGACTGTCTCCCAGTTTGAAGAGCTGCTATCCAGGGTTGGTGCCAGGATCTCCAACTACAGGCGCTCCATTCCAGCTGCGGAGCGCCTGTCCATCTGTCTCCGGTGAGTCTCACTTTTGCAGATGGTGAAATTAACAAGGCTCCGACCGGTACATAAGAAAATATCAAAATGAAAACAGATGAATCAATTGTTTAGTAATAGCTATACCTGTTTGGTGTCACAACTATGAAAGAGCGCCAAAATACATTTTTGTTGCTTATATTTCACATGACACTAATGTAAATGATGCATTCTATTGTTGTTCATTTATGTGTTTATTTCAGAGTTTAGCCAGAGGAACACAAAATGGCAAGCTTTCATAGACTAGAATAATTATATAATTATAATAGAATAATTCTTAATTTCACAGCATAAACCAACTAAGCAATAATGTGACAATCTGTATAGTGAAGTTTTGAATTCCTTTTTTTTAACTTTTTAATTACTTGATCACTTTTTTTTCTCTATTGTAGATACCTGGCCACTGGTGACTCATACCGGACTATAGCCAATAGCTTCCGTGTTGGTGTCTCCAGTGTGTCGAGGATCGTGCCAGATGTTGCGTCTGCCATTTGGGACTGCCTTGTGGGGGAGTTCATGGCTGTGCCCACCACCCAGGAGTGGAGGTCCATCGCTGAGAGGTTTGAGGAGCGGTGGAACTTTCCTCTCTGCTGCGGTGCTGTGGATGGGAAGCATGTGAGGATCAAAGCTCCTGACAACTCTGGGTCCCAGTTTTTTAATTACAAGGGGACATTTTCCATCGTCCTCTTGGCTGTGGTGGATGCCAGCTACTGCTTCCGGGTGGTAGATGTCGGGGGGTACGAGAGGACCAGCGATGGTGGCATCCTGGCCAACTCCACCTTTGGTCAGGCCCTCCGCTCTGGCACCCTCCATCTGCCTGCTGACCATCTGCTGCCTAGAGCTGACCACAGGGGACCCCAGCCGCATGTCTTTGTGGCTGATGAGGCTTTTCCACTCCGGAGAAACCTCATGAGGCCATTCCCCGGGCGCACCCTTGCCAGGGACCGAAGGGTATTCAACTACCGCCTGTCACGGGCACGGCTGGTGGTTGAGTGTGCCTTCGGTATCCTGGCATCTCAGTGGCGGCTGTACCGGCGTGTTCTGGAGGTCCAGCCAGATGTTGCAGAGAAGTGCGTCAAGGCAACGTGCGTGCTCCACAACTTCCTGCGGAAGTCCACCACTGCACCTGCAGTGAGGGGCATCAGTCCAGGTGGAGACGTGGAGACGCTTCCAGGTCTTGGCAGAGTTGCAGCCAACAACTCAGGACAAGAGGCCATCAGGGTGCAGGAGACCTTCTCGTCCTACTTCTCTGCAGAGGGAGCAGTCCAGTGGCAGGCCAACGTTTAGTGCATGAGCACACCCCCAACGGCTCTTTTAAGAGCCACCCAAACATCCTAAAGAGCAAACGTCCTGCAGTATCACTACACAGTCCCAGAAATAAAATGAAATGAAAGCATGAATATCAGCACAGCCTTGATGTGTTGACAGGTATTTGCGTGTTTGTTTTCCTCCTCCTCCTCTCTCTAGCAAACACACTGGATGAGAGAAGAGAGTTCACTCTGTGCATTTGTCTTCTAAAATAGAGCCATTTTAAAGCTTGATAAGTCCCTCCATTTTTGTAAAGACAATGAAAAGTCCGCCGAAACCCCGGAACGCTCTTCCTCAGTGACGATCTCCACGCTGATTGGCTGTCGCGGCGCGTCTAAACGCTCGCTCGCTGGAAAAGTTCAATTATTTCAACTCGAGCGTCAAGCGTCAAGCGTCGAGCGATTTTTCGCTGGAATCGCTCGACGCTCGACGCTTGACGCTCGACGCCCGCGATGGAGCGTCAACTCGCGGGTTTAGATTGACTTTGTATGTAAAGTTGACTCTTTTGGTGGGTACGCCCCGTAACCCGCGCTGCTGCTGCCATTCCTGGGTATGAAGAGTGAGATAGCACCGGTTCGTCTGTACTGAATGCCGGTCGAATATCCAACCTAAAACCAAGTTCACCGCGGTTCAAAACCGAGTGTTAAGGGCTATCTTGTGACTTAGAAATGGGACACCCCTCAAATGCAAGTGAAATTGTTGTGGACTGTCTGTCAGTTATTCCTTCGGTTATCGTGATCAAAAAAATATCTGTATAAATAACACAACCACGGACATATTCAGCTGTCACAGCATACCATAGTTTATTGAAAGGTAAACACCAGCTATAACTATCGTTACAAAACGCTACGGCTACAGGAGATGACATCAGCCCGGTCATCTTATACCATTATCAGCACAAGCATGTTATATAGGCTGTTATCTTGATAAAACAATTACATTACCACGGAGAAAAATGACCATTTTGTTATGACGTCATATTTGTGTCATAAGTCGAGCGAGCGATAAAACACACATACGAGCAAATTCAAAAGTCGAGCGAGCGATAAAACACACATACGAGCAAATTATCTTATACCACACGCGCAGAATAAACTGCCGCACGCACTTTTTTAGTCCCGCACATATTTGACAACCGAGAGCTCCCTCGCATTCTGCTCGCATTCTGCTCGCATTCTGCTCGCATTCTGCTCGCATTCTGCTCGCATTCTGCTCGCATTCTGCTCGCATTCTGCTCGCATTCTGCTCGCTCGAGCATAAAGTCTACGCGCTCGGGTCACAGACTTTTGACAGTTTGGGGACGGAACCAGGGCGGAACCAAGGGGGCCAGCCCTGCCCTCTTATGATTGGTCAATGGCAAACAGAGACACCCCCCCACGTGGGTGCCCTTTTCCGGATTTTGCTGCTTTTTTTTATTTTTTTATTTTTTTATTTATTGATTTTCATCAAGCTACATGTACAAAAACGAACATCAACACACATAAAACAAACATGGCTGTGATGATCAGTAGTAATACTCCTACCACATGGTGTCGCTGTGGAGTCAAGAGACGTATGTGCGTATGTGTGTATGTGTAGGTGGTAAGGTCAGGAACACCAAGGGTTAAAGTTCATTAATGATGAGACTCACGGAGATGTAAAACGTGGAGCACACTACAATAAAGTAGTTATGTGAAATAGAGACTGACTACGTTTTCTGTGATAAACAGAACAAAACATGGTACCAGGAGTAAAATAGACTGAAGTTATCTGCAGCGAGGTGTTGTGAAAAGCGACATGGGTTCACTGAAACCACCGGAGGCGCTGAAACTTTCTGGTAACGTCGACTGCAACTGGCGGACCTTCAAGCAACAATTCCAGCTTTAAATCTCGGCCATGGGACTGGAAACGAAGCCGGATACACGAAAGGTAGCGCTACTGCTAACCATAGCAGGCCCGCAAGCTATTGAAGTCTACAACACACTGGTGTTTGATGAACAAGATGATAAAGATAAACTTGATAAAGTGCTTGAAAAGTTTGATGCACATTGCTCTCCTAAGAAGAACGAGACATACGAGAGATATGTATTCCGTTCACGAGTGCAGCAGCAGCATGAACCTTTCGATAGCTTCCTGACAGACTTGAAGCTAAAAGCACAATCCTGCAACTTTGTTACACTGAGGGACTCCATGATACGTGACCAGATTGTTTTCGGCGTGGGAGATAAGAAAGTCAGAGAAAGGCTGCTACGGGAAACGAATTTGGATCTGGAAAATGCTGTTAAAATCTGCCATGCTAGTGAGCTCTCCCAGATGCATGTAAAGACATTCAATGAGATGGGGACGGGCACGATCGCAGTAAGTGACGGCGCGAGTGTTGGTGCGGTCTCCAGCCATTGGAAAAGGCGCTCACAGGCTCAGCACACGGATGAGCGAATGTTCAACTGCAAGCGTTGTAGCTCGCAGCATAAGCCACGACAATGTCCAGCCTTTGGGAAACAATGCTCCAAATGTCAAGGCAAGAATCATTTCGCCAATCAGTGCTTCTCAAAAGGGAAGGAAAAGAAGACCAGTAAAGCAGATTTGTAACACCTCCTGTGACTGGACTCACTCTGAAAGAAACACCCGTACCACTTAAGACTTTCACTCTGTCTATTACATTGTCTTTTCCTTTATTTACGGTAGTTTCTTCTATTTACCTATCGTGGTGACCATTATTTACCCTGTCAATAATGCTTGAAGCTGGACACTGGTGCAAAAGCAAACCTGATCAGCATGACCGATGTCAGAGCAATGAAAGACAAACCAAAGATTAAAAGCAAAACGCTTCAGTTAAAAGACTATAATGGGCAGAGTATCAACAGTTTAGGCACATGCAGACTGAAGATAACAGTGAAAAATAAGATGCACCACTTACTCTTTTCTGGTGTTCCTGAGGGACTAGATTCACTGCTAAGTGATAAAGCTTGTGAAGAGTTAAATCTTGTGAAAAGAGTGTACTACATAAACAAAGATGAGAGTGTGCCACATGGGTCTACTGACTGTGTAATACAGAAATTTCCTGATGTGTTTAAAGGTCTAGGTGCACTACCTTTCACATACAAAATCCAGCTAAAAGAAAATGCACAGCCTGAACATGTAGGACGTTCTTCTCAAGGTCGTGGTGAGTTTTCATTCGATTTCTTTCTCGACCTGTCCTACTGTTTGAACCCTCATTATTCTTTCCAACTTCTTGGCACAGACTGGGTAAACTCCATGGTATGTGTCACTAAAAAAAGTGGTGATCTGAGAATATGCATGGATCCAAAAGATCTCAATGAGAACATTAAACGAGAACATTATCAGATACCCAAACGTGAAGAAATCACAAGTGAGATGGCAGGTGCCAGATACTTTTCAAAGCTTTATGCATCTCAAGGCTTCTGGCATCTCAAACTGGATGAAAGCAGCACAAAATACTGCACCTTCAACACGCCATTTGGCAGATATTGTTTCCTAAGACTGCCCTTTGGGATCATATCAGCCTCAGAAATATTCCACAGAGCGATAGAGCACATCATTGAGGGACTGGATGGTGTCAGAGCCTATGTTGATGACATCATAATCTGGGGATCCACAATTCAAGAACACAACGAGCGTCTCACAAAAGTAATGGAACGGATACAAAAATATGGGCTGAAGCTCAATAAGACCAAATGTCAGTTTGGTGTTCAAGAAGTTGTTTTCCTTGGAGACAAGCTCTCTGCAGAAGGTGTGCAGCCCGACAAAGAAAAGATCAAAGCCATACAAGACATGCCACAACCAAAAGACAAGACAGGTGTACTACCCATCATGGGAATGGTAAACTTCATAGGTAAATTTATTCCCAACCTATCTGCAAAGACGTCACACATACGTGAGCTCCTGCACAAAGAAAATGAGTTCAAATGGACAGCAGATCATGAGCGGGAAGGAAGTCACTCAAAAGGACACTCACCACCGCACCTGTGCTAACATTCTTTTACCCGACTAAAAAGCTGAAGGTGTCAACAGATGCTTCAAAAGATGGAATAGGTGCTGTACTTCTGCAAGCAGAAAATGAGTTCTGGAAACCAGTAGCCTATGCATCGAGATCCATGACTGAAACTGAATGCAGATATGCACAGATAGAAAAGGAGTGTCTTGGTTTGGTGTTTGGCCTAGAAAAGTTTCACAACTATGTGTATGGCCTACCCTCTTTCACAGTAGAGACTGATCATCGTCCACTGGTCTCTATAATCAAAAAGAACCTGAATGAGATGTCGTTGAGGATTCAGCGTCTTATGATGAAGATGCAAAAATATGACTTTCAGCTCATCTACACACCTGGAAAACATCTTGTACTTGCAGATGCTCTCTCACCTCGTGGTAGTTACTTGTTAAACTCGTGGTGACTCCTCCTACACGTCTAAGTACACTTATACCACAGTCGATGTGAAGGACAAAGTCTACTTTTCAAGTTTCTCATAGCTGAAGAAACAGCAAAGGACACGGAGCTGCAGAGTGTCATCACAAACATGCAGAACGGATGGCCTGTAGGATCCTGTCCACTCTTCTATCATGTCAGAGGTGAGCTGACTGTAATCAATGGACTGTTACTGAAACAAAGCAGAATTGTGATCCCACAGTCACTCAGAAAAGACATTTTGAAGAGACTACATGAGGGTCATCTCGGTGTCGAGAAATGTAAAAGACGGGCGAGAGACAGTGTTTTCTGGCCTGCAATAAACAAAGACATTGAGAGATTTGTGAGCAAATGTGAGACATGTCAGATACACAGAAACAAGCAGACCAAAGAACCTTTGATGGTAACAGATGTGCCACCTGCACCATGGCACAAAGTAGGGATGGACTTATTCCACCTCAAAGGCAAGAACTATTTGGTCGTCATTGATTATTTCTCAAATTACCCAGAAATGGCAATGCTCACAAGTGCAACATCAACCTGTGTCATAACGCATGCAAAATCTATCTTTGCCAGACATGGTATACCAAATATAGTGGTTGGTGACAATGGACCATGTTTCGACAGCAGAGAGTGGCAAGAGTTTGCGCAGCAGTACAACTTCAAACATGTCACCTCAAGTCCACACTATCCACAGTCGAACGGAAAAGCAGAAAAAGGTGTCCACATTCTGAAACAACTCCTCAAAAAGGCTGATGAAAGCAACTCAGACCCATATCTTGCTCTACTCAGCTACAGAGCAGCACCACTTGAATGCGGACTATCACCTGCTGAACTACTCATGAATCGAAAACTACGTACCACACTGCCAAGCTACACAACACNAGTGTTTTCTGGCCTGCAATAAACAAAGACATTGAGAGATTTGTGAGCAAATGTGAGACATGTCAGATACACAGAAACAAGCAGACCAAAGAACCTTTGATGGTAACAGATGTGCCACCTGCACCATGGCACAAAGTAGGGATGGACTTATTCCACCTCAAAGGCAAAAACTATTTGGTCGTCATTGATTATTTCTCAAATTACCCAGAAATGGCAATGCTCACAAGTGCAACATCAACCTGTGTCATAACGCATGCAAAATCTATCTTTGCCAGACATGGTATACCAAATACAGTGGTTAGTGACAATGGACCATGTTTCGACAGCAGAGAGTGGCAAGAGTTCGCGCAGCAGTACAACTTCAAACATGTCACCTCAAGTCCACACTATCCACAGTCGAACGGAAAAGCAGAAAAAGGTGTCCACATTCTGAAACAACTCCTCAAAAAGGCTGATGAAAGCAACTCAGACCCATATCTTGCTCTACTCAGCTACAGAGCAGCACCACTTGAATGCGGACTATCACCTGCTGAACTACTCATGAATCGAAAACTACGTACCACACTGCCAAGCTACACAACACTAAAAGAACACCCAAAGTTCAATCAAAAACTACGACAACAAAAGAAGAAACAGAAGTCATTCTATGACAAAACAGCCAAACAGCTCTCACTTCTGTTACAATGACTCTGTCAGGATTGAAGGTCCTGATGGATGGAGGACGAAAGCCACTGTACTTGAAGAGGTCGCACCGAGGTCATTTACAGTGAGAACTGATGAAGGACAAGTCCTGAGACGTAATCGTCGCAGCTTAATAAAGATACCAGAATCAGTTCAAGAACACAGTGAATCACACACTGAATCTGAACCACCATCTTCACCTAACATTGACTGTAACAACAACACACAGACTTCAACCCAACCTGTTGTAAGAAGGTCTACAAGAGAAATCAGAAAACCTGATAGATTAAACTTGTAAATGAGGACAAGTTTAACATGTTATGTATTTCAAAAGTTGACGAGTTGAAAAAGTCTGTAAAGGTATGTTCATGTATGCCATATTGAAGTCAGATGTTAATGTGTTATAAATATGTTTTGAAGGTAACACAAATGTAAGGTTAAGCAGTATTCATACATTGTCATATTGTTTGTTTCAACCCAAAGAAAGGAGGATGTGATGATCAGTAGTAATACTCCTACCACATGGTGTCGCTGTGGAGTCAAGAGACGTATGTGCGTATGTGTGTATGTGTAGGTGGTAAGGTCAGGAACACCAAGGGTTAAAGTTCATTAATGATGAGACTCACGGAGATGTAAAACGTGGAACACACCACAATAAAGTAGTTATGTGAAATAGAGACTGACTACGTTTTCTGTGATAAACAACAGAACAAAACAATGGCAACATCATCATCAAATATGTAATATATACATTACAAACAAATTGCCAAGGGAACAACACCATGCAACATCTCAAACTTACAGTGCCTGTACTAGCTTTTGAAAAGTATCATATAAAAAAAAAACAAAAAAACGAACAAACATTAATATCATTAACATCAGTTCATCACACGGGGGGTTATGTTGTTAAACTATGTGGGGATTTTTTTTTTAGAATCCCACACAGCTTTTGTGCTTTTCTTCCTTAAATTTGTTTTAGGGATTTCATGTACAATTTGTATTCAGTTATGAAGACAATAAATTTGGGGGATGATATCATGACTCTGTACTTGTGGACAAAGAATTTTGCTGGACATAAAATTACATTACAACTGAGTTCATCATTTTTGTTTTGCATAATCACACCAAAAGTTATGTCGTCTCTAGAAAAGGAAGTTAGAAATGATGGAATGATTTGTTTGATCCAGTTGTGAAAATCAAACAAGGATGTCCGCACTACATCACAAGAGAAAAATATATGGTCCACAGTCTCAATTTCATTTTCACTAAACGAGCAACTATCATCATCAATACCAAAACGTTGCCTAAGAAGTTCTTTGGAAGGGTATATATTGTTCATAATTTTGAAGTGTGTTTCTTTCGCTTTGGGTGGCATAGGGAATTTCAGATACGTTGTTCTTAGCTTATGAGAGGTTTTTTATCAAATTTGTGTAAGAAGTCATTCCTGTTTTGTCTTCCAGGGAATACTTTTTCAGTTAAACAATTCCTTATGACATAATTATTACACTTTCTATCCAGGAGAAACATCTTCAAGTGACAGTGGGGGCAGTTGTGGCTGTCTAAGCTGATGAGCGGAAGCTGTGTGGTTCTGTTTGCCATTGACCAATCATAAGAGGGCAGGGCTGGCCCCCTTGGTTCCGCCCTGGTTCCGCCCCCAAACTGTCAAAAGTCTGTGACCGTGACCCGAGCGCGGAGACTTTATGCTCGAGCGAGCAGAATGCTCGGAGGAAGTGAGGGAGCTCTCGGTTGTTAAATATGTGCGGGCGAGGACTAAAAAAGTGCGTGCGGCAGTTTATTCTGCGCGTGTGGTATAAGATAATTTGCTCGTATGTGTGTTTTATCGCTCGCTCGACTTATGACACAGATATGACGCCATATTTTGTAATGTTAACTAACTTTAACGAAAGCAACATGGCTTGTCCGCACCGGACGCTATTGACAAAAGATCGTAAAATAAAAATAAATGTTCTGCAACAACGAGGTAAATAATCCATAAAATGGGTCTAAACTAAGATAATACAATGGTTTTCGCAATATTTATATCTCCATTAACAAAGAAAATACTATATTTGTAGCTCGCCTTCTCTGCCGCTTTGGACGCCATGTTTATTTACCGACAATACGCAATGCATTCTGGATGTCCCTTAGTCCCAAGGGTGGTGTCGGAAAATCTCAATATTGAGGGAGATACAGCCCTCAATCTTGCCCCTCAACCTTAACTTTCTGAGAATCGGGACAGCACTTACACTTCGCGGGAGCGAGCATTTTGAGATTGAGGGTTAAGATTGAGGGTTAAGACAGGAATTGGAATTCACCCTAAGACTGTATAAAACATACCTTAAGATCACTGATTCGTTCATTTCGCTGTCACTCAAAAAGGGATTCGCCTCAGACAGATCATCCAATCAACATTAAGAAGCCGAGTGTCAGGCCCCGCCCATTGGCCCACAGACCCCCATAGAAGCTGAGCTTCCGATGGGCGGGACAAAGCCCAGCATTTATCCAATGACCGTCCTGTTTGCGCAGTGGAACAACCATAGACTGTATAAATAGAACAGCCCACTTGGTGCTTCCGCGTTGAATTCTGTTGTCGCTCAGCGTCTGAAAGCTCTGGAACTGCGGGGATGAATGAAAACGAAGTCATGTCTGTTTCCTGTGATAAATTGCTAATTCTGAGCAAAAGATGAACGCGTTCTTGCGCACAAATAGTCAGTGAAATGTACACACAGTAGTAAATAGTTCACCACTTTATTCTTCCGTTTCAGGGGAAGCTGAGCTTCCTTTGCAGTCTCAGAGCCCCCAGATAGCCAAAGACTCCGAGGCGGATCCGCCTCACGGCGGGACGTCCGCCCAACGGACACACTCATTTCAGTCATGCGCAGAGGACCCGGTCATCCACCGCACAGCGGGTCCTCCGAAAGGCGGGTGACAGGTGTCGTGCCAAGGTACTTACCCCCGCCAGAAAGTGTATCCCCTGTCCGCGGGAGCGCGCATGTCGTGTCTGCACTTTAATGATGAAACTTCACGCTTAACAATGACAAACACTATCATGCAGACTGTTGTATGGATGTTGTGAGTGTTGCCGTTCTTCTGTGGTGTTCTTTTTAACTGTACCTAATAAATGTATCAGGATAAACAAGTCCAATGTTTGGAATGCTTTGTGAACTGTCGTCCTTTATTAAACCGTGTAACTCCGTAAGAAACTGATCTGCAAAAGAATCAGCAGTCTTCATATGTGATGCTTCATCTTTTTTCATACCATGCTCATACGCTGAGTTTTGATTGCTCTTTGAGATAATTATTCTCAGTCTCCTGCTGCTATTTACGATCATCCGGAAGTTCAATCCACACTTTCAAAATAATAGCACGCATCCATGAAAAACGTAAGGACTCGACCTAGACACAAGAGGTATCCAAAAACAAACTTCAAATCTTTTTTTTTTTTTTCCAAAGATAAGGTTTGAAAGCTTTGCTCAAAGATATGCCAGCCCAATGACAATAATAATGAATATAGAAAGAATAATAACATCACTGATTAATAGCTTAATTGCTCTATTAAGATCATGAACTATCATCATGAAATTTATTTTGTGGCCATTTCTGATAATGACTGACAATTATAAAGAATTTCAAAGGACTAGTTCACTTCTTCCCTAAGATATAGGCGGATACAAACTATTTCAGGCAATTATTTCTGCAAAAATCTGTATCCCCCCACCTTAAAATGGTCAAATCATAAACTACCATCATGAAATTTATTTTGTGGTCATTTCAGAACAAGACTGATGAAATTAGAGAGTTTTGATGGACTAGGTCACTTGTACTCTAAGATACAGGGGGAAACAAATTATTTCAGGCCATATATCGCCTGAAAAAATCTGTTTCCCCCCACCTTAAAATGGTCAAATCATAAAATACCATCATGAAATTTATTTTGTGGTCGTTTCAGAACTGGACTGATGAAATTAGAGAGTTTTAATGGACTAGGTCACTTCTACTCTAAGATACAGGGGGATACGAATTATTTCAGGTCATATTTTGCCTGAAAAAATCTGTATCCCCCCCTTAAAATGGTTAAATCATAAACTACCATCATCATATATGTTGTCTGTTATTTCCTGTTTAAGACTGATCATAATAGTTTTAAATGGGCTAGCTCATTACATCCTTTAGTTAAGAGGGCACAAATCATTTCAAAACTTTCGTTAAAATATCCTTAAAGACCAGCAGGCATACAGCTGACTTAAGACGATGAACAAAGCACATTTTCTTCTAGGTGAGGGGTGACATATTTTTTTAATATAAAGATGATGATGAACTATAAAGCAAAACTTAAACATAAAAATGTGAATTAAATTATTTGAAAAAAAGAACCTTAATAGTCATAAGATAAGCAACCAAACAGGTGAATTCCAGACTCTAAATTGCCCTTTGGTATGGGCGTGAGTGTGAATGGTTGTCTGTTTCTCCATGTGGCCCTGCAATCGACTGGTGACTGGTTCAGGGTGCACCCTGCCTCTCGCCCAATGATAGCTGTGATAGGCTCCAGCCCCGCTCAACCCCAAAAGGATAGCCGTATAAAAAATGAATGAATGAATGAACATATTTTTTCTGAACTAAACAACAGGCACATGTTATTATGAACACACAACACAAAGAAAATCTTGGTCTGTTGGTGGACTCTTGGCGCAGACATGGTGGAACCACCTCAAACAGGCCTCACACTGGATCTGGAAAAAAATGCATGTAAGAAATCAGTTGTCCTTTTTTACCATAAACTGTATTTTTTATTTTTGATGACACATTGTCTCACCCAGTTGACTTCTGTCCCTCTCTCTTCTTCCCCACAGGAAAAGCATATGTCCCTCGGGTTATCTAAAAGATAAAAAATTGCGTTTTGTCACCATTACCCAGATTTCCTTACTTTTAGTGTCATTACAGAGGGGTTTGAGGAAATTCATTGTAATAGCCATTGGATAAGAACTGACTATTTCTTGCATAACAATATGTTATTTACCAGTCTCAAGGAGGAGTGTGGCTGCAATGTTCATCCTGTGTGTGGCGACGTCCTGTGTTTTGGATGAGAAATCTACATTTTGTCCCTCCAAAAGCTTTTCTGCAAACTGTAAATACATTTAAGCTTTTTCAGGTTAATTCATGCACAGCATAAATCAGAGCCATACATCTGCAGTAAGTAGCTTTAAACACCAGAAGTTTACACTTGTATCTTTAATATTTTTTAATAAAGGAATGATAAGATAAGGGCACAGTTTAATATACACAAAAAAAAACATACTTTCAAAACAAAGACTCCACATGAGGTACTGTCCGGCTGCTTTGGATGTGGAACAGTGTCACATTTCCACCTTGAAACTTTGCAGCCCTTGTTCCGCATGAAGGCTCTAAATGAAGATAAAAAAATATTTTAAGTTAGGATAGCAGTTGGGTGTTATCAGTTTTCATAACACAGCATTGTTCAAATACTTGATCTATTCATCATAATACTATCATCTATTCATGCTTAGTTTCAGGCTGAAATACTACAGGTTATTACCTTGTTGTGTCCAAACATCTTTGGATGTCTTGCTTTGACTCCCCCATGGGATCAAGGAACAAGGACTTTTAATCAAGGGGGAAGATAACCTAGATATAATGCCAATGAAAAAAGGATACATTTTTACTGAAGTGTATGCTTATGTATGAAATATGTGCATTTATATTTATTCATTTGTTTTATGGTTTCATAGAAAATTATAGATTTTACCGCAAGAGTCCAGTGGTGATGGTCATTGATCACTCCCACAATTATCTTATAGTCCGTGGGGTTTATCTAAAATTAAATATGTGTGAGGGAATTAGATTTTTAATGAATTGTGTATTAAATGGCCCAGTCATTTACGACATTTATGTAGAATTGTTGGAGCTATGCAAACCTTAAGTCTTTGTGACCTACGGTTCCAAATTGCTGTCATTGCAAAGGTATCAATTATTGCCGCCTTCTGGGTGTTCTTTAAATTGTGATCCCTCACAAGGACTGCAAGGTATGCATTTATTGACTGGGAAAAATGAAAAAAAAATATTAAACTGATCAATAATGTCTGCAACAACTCGATGAATGTCCCAGAAGAACCGCTTGTAGGCACCAATTTTAGAAAGAAGCACGTGGGCATCCTGTCCTGCCAATGCATCATGTACATCTGCCCAAAAGAAAGTAAGTCATAAGATAAGAGTTAAAATAGCCCCCAGTGTAGGTGAATATAGGATATATATTTGGTTTCAGAGAAATCATTTAAGTGTGCTGATTAAAACTTGACAGAAATCTTACATTTCTTTGCAACAGCATCAGTATACTCTGGAAATCCAGTATATACTGGGTCTGCAGATGTTGCACCTGGGTTTGAGCATGATGCGGATGGTGCTGAGGAGGATGCTGCTGGTGCTGGTGCTAGGGAGGAAACTGCTGGTGCTGCTGGGGAGGATGCTACTGGTGCTGGTGCTGAGGAGGCTGCAGCTGGTGCTGGGGAGGATGCTGCTGGTGCTGAGGAGGATGCTGCTGGTGCTGCTGCTGGGGAGGAAACTGCTGGTGCTGGGGAGGATACTACTGGTGCTGCTGGGGAGGATGCTACTGGTGCTGCTGCTGGGGAGGAAACTGCTGGTGCTGGTGCTGGGGAGGCTGCAGCTGCTGCTGGGGAGGATGCTGCTGGTGCTGGTGCTGGGGAGGCTGCAGCTGCTGCTGGGGAGGAAACTGCTGGTGCTGGTGCTGGGGAGGATGCTACTGGTGCTGGTGCTGGGGAGTGGCTGGGGAGGATGCGGCTGGTGTTGGTGCTGGGGAGGAAGCTGGGGAGGCTGCCACTGGTGCTGGAGAGGCTGCAGCTGATGCTGGGGATTTCGTTTTTGAACCCCAGTGAGGCACTCTTGGGGCATTTTCAACAGTTGGCTTCAACTGGTCCACATTAATATTTCTGAAAATGGACCCTTTTTCATCGGTTAGGTCCACACTTTTCCCCTGGATAGCCAAAACTGTAAATGGCCCTAAAAAGTTGGGTTCCAACTTTCCTCCTTTTCTCTGTTGGCTTCAAATGTTTTCTCTATACACTTTATCATCAACGTTGAAGACAGTTTTCTTGTCTGTAATCTGGCTTGTTTTAGCTTTAATCTTGGATTGGGCTTTGGCAAGATTGCCCCATACAGCCTCAAAAAGCTCCTCCTGGTGCTTTATGCCCTGGGACACATCCTCCTGGCCCACCACAGCTTCCACAGTGGCATCAACCTTTAAATTAAGAGATTGCTTTCTGTCTGAGTTAATGAGTGATGTTACATATCAAAATGAACAGCAGAACCTTGGCTACAAGACTATACATGCTATTTTTAATAGAATTTCTCAATTTTTGTTTTAATTTAACTCATAAAGTCAACCTGTACAGAATTCCAAAAGGGATATTAGCAGAAAAAATATGAAAAAAACTATGAGTATCTGGTGCAGCTTCAGCTGCATCATTTTTAAAGGGATATTTATTCTTGGCTTTATCTAGGCAATACTAAATTTATTCAATTTTAATGTTTACCATCTTCATTTACTCTTCACTACTACCTCATAAACTCATATTAACACATAGACAAACCTAACAAATGTTTCCTTTTTGACACCTTATTTATTCAAACAGAACCTTGTCGTTTCAGATATATTATCAATTTTTTGTATGGGTATGCAATTTTTGAAGTATTAACTAACAGGGTCAAGGTTTTTAAATCAAAGGGAATTTTCCAATCTTTCTTAATAGTACCTTCTCTAAGTAAACGTCACTGATGGAAGAATAGACAATAAACATACAGGGTAGTGCTCTGGAACTTCTGAAAGCTGGGCAGATAACTGTAATAATCGTTCACTTGCGGATAAAAGCACCAAAATTGGCACACATACTCCTTAGATGTTGCTCTTTTGAGAAAACCATCTGGCCAAATGAAAATTCAAGATGGCGGCAATTTTTCAAGATGGCCACCATTGAAAATACAGTAATATTGCATTCCGCAATAAAATCCATAAACTTGTCCTATTTGAATGATCTTGGTGTCAAATTATACATTTATCACTATGTAGAATCCACATTTGGACCCATGGACTTACTCAGTGGCTTCCTTGTACCATATTTTAGTCCCAGAATCCTAATATTCTGCTAAATATGAGGTTTACATTATGTCCGACTCGAGTACAATG
Organism: Thalassoma bifasciatum; assembly: GCA_008086565.1. Taxonomy (NCBI): domain Eukaryota; kingdom Metazoa; phylum Chordata; class Actinopteri; order Labriformes; family Labridae; genus Thalassoma; species Thalassoma bifasciatum. The sequence goes on along the minus strand of RPOG01003920.1, from coordinate 24,399 downwards.
GTTGGTAGTCTATCTTAGTGTTGTTAGAGGTTTAGTGTGTGTGTGGGGTGGGGGGTGCAGTGAGGGGGTGTGTCCTCACTGCACACACCTATATCAGTCCCGGAAACCTAATATTCAGCTAAATTTGATGTTCATGCTATGTCTAACTCACCTAAAATGCATGGTATCACATGGGATCACTCTTTGTCTGGTCTCTACCCTTCGAGCTGTTCGGCGTGGGAGACCCTGCCAGAAGTACAATACTCCAGCCGGCAAAGCTCTAGGGGTCATGGAGACACACAAACTGCCCACCATGATAAGGTGATGATCCCTCCGAGGTTGTTTTTTTTTGTCTTTTTCTTTCTTTTTCTTTTCTTTTCTTTTCTTTTTTTTTTTTGTTACATGTTGGGCTGTTTGGATGAGTAGGCCTATACTACAGCGCTTTTTAACCTCACACATGCAGCTGCACAGTGCCGTGCGGGTCAGACCAAAAGCAGTAGCATTTGCATTGACCGCAGCATTCCAACTTGCATCCACACTTGGTCAGCTGCTGGCAACTCTCTGCAATTGGCGGGAGCTCTGTCCAAACAATGTGCCACAGATCTCCTTTCTTGGTTCAGCCCCAATTGGCAGGAGTCTGCGTTTCTGGTTGATATACTGTTGACTGACTCCAGATGCCGCCTGCTTGGTAGGATGCACACATGAGGAATGGCTTTGTATGGCCTCTGCTTCCGAGCAAACATGTCCAACCTTGCATCATTGACACCTTCAGCTGTGCTGGATCTGTCGTACATCATGACCACAAACTTCTCCAGGGTTTTCAGGTCTTCATCGTCCAGTACAGGTGGGTAATGGCTGAGTTTGCTGAAGACACTGGAAGCCTCATCACAAACATTCCAGGTTTGTCAAGCAGACTTTTTCCCTTTGCCACGGAATGCTGAAACAATATCACAGCCTGTGAATGCATAGAAGAAGAGCATCCCTTTACTCTTTTCTGCAAGAGTACAACAGAGGTCATGAACAGGAATCCACTTCAGGTTCTGTCTTTGGCCAAAGGCAGCCCACAACTGCTGCAGACCGAGCTCCTGAAGTGCCTCCAGAACACTGACTGCAATGACGACAATATCTGTGTCGTTGGCTTTGACCATGATGACCTCGCTGCCTGCTTCTGTGGCATGCCTGGCATGCACAAAGATCCGGGTGTCAGCTTCTTCATGACTGCATGGTGCCACCCCAGCCAGATTGATGGTGCTGTTGCTGATAGCATCTTTTTCCTTGGTCACAATCACCACATTTGGTGAGGCCACACATGCTGTCTGATCAGCCAGAAAGTTTGTGTGCAGACAAGTCAAGCATGTTTTTTTGTGTGGATTTTTTTTTTAACTCAGACACAATTTGGCAGACACACACACACACACACACACACACACACACACACACACAGTAAACCTCTAACAACACTAAGATAGACTACCAGTCATTTTACCCCAGTCAGACATAATGTAAACCTCATATTTAGTAGAATATTAGGATTCTGGGACTAAAATATGGTACAAGGAAGCCACTGAGTAAGTCCATGGGTCCAAATGTGGATTCTACATAGTGATAAATGTATAATTTGACACCAAGATCATTCAAATAGGACAAGTTTTTTGGGATTCTATGGCGAAATGCAATATTATTGTATATTCAGTGGTGGCCATCTTGAAAAATTGCCGCCATCTTGAATTTTCATTTGGCCAGATGGTTTTCTCAAAAGAGCAACAATTAAGGAGTATGTGTGCCAATTTTGGTGCTTTTATCCGCAAGTGAACAATTCTCCTGTAATATGCAATTATCCGCCCAGCTATGATGGGTACCGTGCCTCTCGACCAAACATTAAAAAGTAGGGGGAGTATTTTGTGGTCATCTGTTTTTTTTGTTCGCAGACCAAACATGACAGCGTCAAGATACTCATCCCACTTGTCTGGTCTGTCTCCCACCAGTTTGCTGAGGGCTCTGAGAACAATGAGACATTTAAAAGACTGTTATGATACTGAAATCAACTATACCTGATTGGAGTTGTATTTCTCCATACAAAGTCTCAATGGAGCATCATATAAGAAATGAAAAACAAAATTTCAAGGACATTTAGACATTTCATATCAAAATCAAAAGTTACACTCTTTCATTGAATATGTGTTTCAATTAAACCCTTCCACATCAATGTGGTTTGAGTCTTAAATTCCATCTCTAAATACAGGGATATAGGTGAGAGAAAGCACAACATCTGCTGTAAAGAAAATTCAAGTCTCATAATATGCAAGTGTCAACAAGCTCACAAGTTGGCAAGTTACAGTAAATGGTCTAGTTAAAAAAAGAAAGAATTTTTTACCTCTGAACTGTCCCATTCATCCTCTCAACCAAACCATTTGTCTGGGGATGGTAAGGTGAGCAAAGACTTCTTTTTATCCCCAGCAATTCACACACCTTTGTATTTATCTAAAGAAAACAGAAAAAGGACAATAATCATTTTTTGCATTATCATAATCTTCCTAAGATATGATAATATGACAAAAACATATTGCCATACTTGTATTGAACAACAACAGTCAAACTGTTGCTTGTAAAAGTAACATGCAGCATTAATGTTGCCAATTTACTATACTACTCACAGCGTTGACAAATTCTGTCCCTTGGTCGGTCAGAATTCTTTTGGGCGACTCAAACTGGTGCACAAACTTAACAATGCACTGTGACACCTCACTGGCTGCCTTTGATTTTAGAGGATAAGCCTGGGGCCATTTCGTGAAATAATCAATCATTGTGCAAATGTATTGATGTCCAATCTCTGTCTGAGTCAATTTTCCAATTAGGTCCATCCCGACCAACTCAAATGGTTCAGTAACCTGAAATACAGTAAAAAAAAAAATTTGAAATACAAATCACAAAATGTATCAATATTCAACTGTTCAACTAATAGTCCATCCAGACATTTAATTTTCTACGACTTTGTTTTATGTTAAGCTTGTCAAAATACTTTAACTGTCTAGGTTTGTAACCTTAAAACTAACAAACACAAGGTGGATGAACCAAGAGCAAATTAAATTCAAAATTCTTTATTTCAAACCAACAAAAAAAGGATCAAAAGTCTCAAAGAGTCCAAAATGCAAAACAAAATCTTTTTCAAAATAACAAATCAAAGCAGTCACTGAGAACTTCAAACAAAACTAAGAGGTCCAGAGACCTCTGTAGAAAACACAGGAGGTAATAATTTGGACAATAACAAACCTTTATTGGAATGTATTCTGGTATCTTCTTAATGAAGACGTCACTTGCCTGGCAGGCAGAACACTGGGAAACCTGATGAAGAAAAGTATTTTTGATCTGACAGTTTATTGTGAAGGACATGTACTGTTTTCAAAAGAGGGTTGACCTTGTCCTTCAATTTTACACACTTGAGTTACACACTCTTTTTATTGTCTTAACTTACCCACTTGTTTATGTCCACTGACATTCCTGGCCAGTAAAACCTCAAGGATATGGCATCCCTAGTTTTAGTTTGGCCACAGTGGGCCCCAGTAGGGCTGGCATGAAAACTATCAAAAATGTGGCTTGCCTCCTCTGCCCCTAAGACAACTTTTGTCTTGCGGGCTTTAGCAGTGCCCTTGTAGCGCCAATAGTACAGTTCTCCTCCTAAACATAAGAATCATTAAATNAAAAAAAAAAAAAAGATTTGAAGTTTGTTTTTGGATACCTCTTGTGTCTAGGTCGAGTCCTTACGTTTTTCATGGATGCGTGCTATTATTTTGAAAGTGTGGATTGAACTTCCGGATGATCGTAAATAGCAGCAGGAGACTGAGAATAATTATCTCAAAGAGCAATCAAAACTCAGCGTATGAGCATGGTATGAAAAAAGATGAAGCATCACATATGAAGACTGCTGATTCTTTTGCAGATCAGTTTCTTATGGCGTTACACGGTTTAATAAAGGACGACAGTTCACAAAGCATTCCAAACATTGGACTTGTTTATCCTGATACATTTATTAGGTACAGTTAAAAAGAACACCACAGAAGAACGGCAACACTCACAACATCCATACAACAGTCTGCATGATAGTGGTTGTCATTGTTAAGCGTGAAGTTTCATCATTAAAGTGCAGACACGACATGCGCGCTCCCGCGGACAGGGGATACACTTTCTGGCGGGGGTAAGTACCTTGACACGATACCTGTCGTTATAAAAAGATTGACTCAAATATGGATTGAAGCACATCATAGCCTGTAAAATAGACATTAGACAGATCATTAATGAAGATTAAATTAAATGTATGACGAAGGATTTAAATTAGACGACAAAAGAAAGATATATAGTCTATTTTGAAATTCATTTCTGAAGAAATTGTGTTGTGAATTGCAGAAGCTGAAGAAGCTTATGCTGAACTGCGAACACTGAAGATGCTGAATGAGATGAAACCTGAATATTTATAATGACTGAAATTAGGTTTGAAAATGGCTGAATGAATCTTGAAAAGCTTGCACTGAACTGCTGACTGTGAAATGTTGAAGGAGAACTCTTGAACATGAACATGACTTGAACCGACTTTCCTCCTTACCTTACTTTATTACATACTTTACTTTTGATTCTACCCACATAATTTTTTATTAATTTCCTTTAGTAGTGTAGTAGTGTTTTTCCATACTTTACTTACCTAAATTTTCTTTAACTACTTAGTATTACTTTCTTTTTGTACATAATGTTCTTCAACACATCCTTAATAGTGTTGGTAATCTTATTTGAGACACTGAAGTCTGTGTGTGTGTGTGTGTGTGTGTGTGTGTGTGTGTGTGCTTGTGTGTGTGCTTGTGTGTGTGTGTGTGTGTGTGTTTGTGTGTGACCCTGTATATTGGTCAGTGATGCAGAGAAACAATCACTTGAGTATCTTTCTTCATCATTGTTTTGATCTGTAGGTATAAACAGGTGTGTCAGATCACAGGTCTCCATGGTAACCTGCTCGTTAGGCTGTTTGAAGCTGCAGCTGTTTGATTTAACTGACAGACAGTTGATGAGGAGCTGGATTCAAGGAGGTGGACAGGGTGTGAATATCCTTAGGCTGCGCAAAATCCTTAAGGGCTAGCAGAAAACCAAAACAACCATTAGATTCACAAGGCTCAGAAGTATCTATTGATGTAAATTTCATGTCTGTTGAGCCACAGGTTTTACCAGAAATGTGATTTAAAAAACTGTAACTTTTTCCTTATCTGTCAGAAAGTCCCTTGAGATTTAACATTAGAGCAGATGGGGAAAGATGATGACTTTCTGTGACAGTTAGTCATGTACAAGCTGTGTTCTTTGTCCTTTCGATGTCAAGCATCCTTAATCAGAAAAAGAACAAGATTACCTACGTTTTGAGCCCTAACTTGTGTATGTGGAGTGAAATTTGTGGCCCCTAGGCCTGTTTATTCAAAAAGTTCCCAGGTCATTTCTCTGAAGACATGAAAGTAGGTAATCTTGTTCTGCTTCTGATTAATGACACTTGACACCAAAAGGACAAAGAACAAAGCTCGCAGGTGGCAAACTGTCACAGAAAGTCATCATCTGTCCCCATCTGCTCTAATGTTAATTTTCAGGGGACTTTCTGAGAGATAAAGAAAAAGTTACAGTTTTTTAACTCACATTTCTGGTAAAAACCTGTGGCTCAACAGACATGAAATTTACATCAATAGATACTCCTAAGCCTTGTGTATCTCATGATAGTTTTCTTTTTCTGCTAGCCCTTAAGGATTTTGCGCAGCTAGAGGATATTCACACCCTTGTCCCTGGCTCTAATCCAGCTCCTCATCAACTGTCTGTCAGTTAAATCAAACAGCTGCAGCTTCAAACAGCCTAACGAGCAGGTTACCATGGAGACCTGTGATCTGACACACCTGTTTATACCTACAGATCAAAACACTGGTGAAGAAAGATACTCAAGAGATTGTTTCTCTGCATCACAGACCAACACAGCGCACCAGCACACCAAACATATACCCACACACAAACACACGCACACACACACAAACACACCAAACACACACACATACAGAGACTCTCTCTCTCTCTCATACACACACAGACACACACAACACACACATCAGCACATTAACCATATACACACATAAACACACACACACTCACACATGCATACACACAAGCATATTAACCATGTACACACAAACACACACACACACAAGCTCTCTCTAACACACACACACACACACTCCACTGACTCAAACATCTGATAATTCTGATGATTCCCACACAACTTCTAGGGATAAAAAATCCTTTCATTGTGATTCATTGATTTCCTTTTTTTTCCATTTATTCTTCAATTCACCCATTCATATTTTCATTTTGGACATTATTTCACATCCTTACAGCCAAGTCTTCATGTTCATGTTCGTGAGTTCTCCTTCAACATTTTGCATTCAGCAGTTCAGCACAAGCTTTTTCAAGATTCATTCAACCATTTTCAGATAAATTCAGTCATTCAGCATATTCAGGATTCTGCATTAGCAGTTCAGCGCGAGCTGCTTCAACTTCTGCATTCACAGCACAATTTCTTCAGAAATTGCTTTTCTAGTTTGGTTCATGAAATGCATTTTTTAAGTCATTCCTGACCAGCAACTACACTGGGAACCATAAAATTGATCTTGACTTACCGGTTGAGAACCATTTTCAGGAACAAAAAAACTCTTGAGTAGGACAGGAAAAAACAGAAGAAATCTTCAGTGAAGATGTGACACTGTTCCAGTCTCAGAAGAAAGTAACTTTACTCTGTGGCCTCACCTTTTATGTCAATCTGAAAGTCCCGCCCACATTACCACCCACATTCAAAGTTTGGAAAAAAAACCTGATCTATCAAAAGTTGAAATCACAGGAGACCTATTTAAGAAAATTCAGCTAAATGCTATATTTTACAGGTTATGTAGGTTTTTTCATCCACTCTTTAAAACAAGAACCTGGGAGATTTTTAAAACTTTTCTTGGAAAAGTTGAACTGAAGCTGAGAAAATTCAGCACATAAATTTAACCCCCAAACCCCCAGGCCGCTACTGTGAACTCAACAGGATATTTCTTCTGTTCTACATTAACTAACTAACATTTGTACATTTTATCTCTTTCAGTGTACCTGATAAAACATTTTCAGTACACAAAGCTTTAAGATTTCTTCTAATTTAGTTCATGAAATACATTTTTAAGTCATTCCTGACCAGTGTTTGATGCTCCTATAAACATGATCAGTTTAACCAAAGCTGAGATTTTCAGCATATATGCTCACTGTTCTCTTAATAAGTAAGTTGCTGCTGTGAACTCAACAAGATATTTCTTCTGTACTACATTAACTAACTAGAAAAGCAATTTCTGAAGAAATTGCGCTGTGAATGCAGAAGCTGAAGCAGCTTGCGCTGAACTGCTAATGCAGAATCCTGAATATGCTGAATGACTGAATTTATCTGAAAATGGTTGAATGAATCTTGAAAAAGCTTGCGCTGAACTGCTGAATGCAAAATGTTGAAGGAGAACTCTTGAACATGAACATGAAGACTTGGCTGAAAGGATGTGAAATAATGTCCTAAATGAAAATATGAATGGGTGAATTGAAGAATAAATGGAAAAGAAAGGAAATCAATGAATCACAATGAAAGAATTTTTTATCCCTAGAAGTTGTGTGGGAATTATCAGAATTATCAGATGTTTGAGTCAGTGAAGTGTGTGTGTGTGTGTGTGTGTGTGTGTGTGTACATGGTTGATATGCTTGTGTGTGCGTGTGTTTGGTGTGTTTGTGTGTGGGCATATGTTTGGTGTGCTGGTGTGCTATGTGTTGGTCAGTGGTGCAGAGAAACAATCACTTGAGTATCTTTCTTCATCAGTGTTTTGATCTGTAGGTATAAACAGGTGTGTCAGATCACAGGTCTCCATGGTAACCTGCTCGTTAGGCTGTTTGAAGCTGCAGCTGTTTGATTAAACTGACAGACAGTTGATGAGGAGCTGGATTTGAGCCAGGGACAAGGGTGCGAATATCCATAGGCTGCGCAAAATCCTTAAGGGCTAGCAGAAAACCAAAACCACCATTAGATTCCCAAGGCCCAGACGTATCTATTGATGTAAAATTCATGTCTGTGGAGACACAGGTTTCACCTGAAATGTGAGTTAAAAAAGTGTAACTTTTTCTTCATCTCTCAGAAAGTCCCCTGAAAATTAACATTAGAGCAGATGGGGGCAGATGATGACTTTCTGTGACAGTTGGCCACCTGCAGGCTTCGTTCTTTTTCCTTTTGGTGTCAAGGGTCATTAATCAGAAGCAAAACAAGATCACCTACGTTTTGAGCCCAAAGTTGTGTATGTGGAGTGAAATTTGTGGCCCCTAGGCCTGTTCATCCAAAAAGTTTCCAGGTGATTTCTCTCCTGGTCCACACTCTAAAATTCAAATCCTCACTCTACAGTTTGAACATTCCACCACATACACACCAATGTTAAACTGCTGCAAGGGCTGAGAAACTTCATGACCTTTGAAGGAGTTTTGTGAAGATACTATAAAAGCTAGAAAGAAGCTGAAATATACTGAAGAAAGCCAAACGATGGCTGAACATTTTGCAGGTAGAATGAAGTTTCTGGCTGAAAGTATGACTGAATGAGAAGGGTCTGAATGAGGCTGAAGTAATTCCACGAAATCTTCAGAATCTGAAGCTCTCCCATGCTTTCCAGATGGAAGAAAAATTGTGAAAAAATTGAAATATCTCTGAAAGTATAAGTGAAACCGGTCTGAAAAGTCATAGCGCACCAGTCCTGAACGAGCCGGTCATTTTGAAGTTTGAACGGTGAAAATCGGTTGAAATTTGTGGGAGAAGAAGCGATCCAAAAAAGTGGGCGGAAGAGAGAAGAATAAGAATCTTAAACTTTTTTGACACAGAAGAACATAAGCTGTGAATGCCTTGCTGCATTCACAGCAACTAACATTTGTATATTTCATTTCTTTCAGTGTACCTGATAAAACATTTTCAGTACACAAAGCTTTTAGATTTAGTCTAATTTAGTTCATGAAAAACATTTTTTGAGTCATTCTTGACCAGTGTTTGATGCTCCTACAAACATGATCAGTTTAACCTAAGTTGAGATTTTCAGCATATATGCTCACTGTTCTCTAAATAAGAAAGCCGCTGCGTCAACCCAACAGGATATTTCTTCTGTTCTGCATTTACTAACTAACTAGTTTGCACTTCCTGGAGAAGTTGAGGAGTTGGCTATTAATGGCTGTATTTTGAGTTATTTTGAGGGAAAAATAAATTTACACTGTTATATAAGCGTCACACAGACTACATTTCATTGTGTCAAAGTGTCATTGCTGTGTATACCTTCTGCATTCACAGCTTATGTTCTTCTGTGTCAAAATTCTTAATCTTCTTATTCTTCCACCCACTTTTTTGGATCGCTTCTTATTCCACAAATTTCAACCGATTTTCACCGTTCACACTTCAAAACGATTGGCTCATTCAGGACTGGTGGGCTATGACTTTTCAGACAAGTGTCACTAATAATTCCCGAGATATTTCACTTTTTCCACGATTTTACGCCCATAGAGAATGACTGTAGAATGTTCAGATTTTGAATCATTCAGGGAATTCTTCATCCTCATTCAGACCCTTCTCGTTCTGTCATACTTTCCCCCAGAAACTTCATTCAACCTGCAATATGTTCAGCCATCTTTTGGCTTTCTTTGGTGTATTTCAGCTTCTTTCTGTCACTTTTAGTTTCTTCACAAAACTCCTTCAAAGGTCATGAAGTTTCTCAGCCCTTTCAGCAGTTTAACATTGGTGTGTATGTGGTGGAATGTTCAAACTGTAGAGTGAGGATTTGAATTTTAGAGTGTGGACCAGGAGAGAAATCACCTGGAAACTTTTTGGATAAACACGCCTAGGGGCCACAAATTTCACTCCACATACACATATTAGGGCTCAAAACTTGGGTAATCTTGTTCTGCTTCTGATAAAGGACACTTGACTGCAAAAGAACAAAGAACAAAGCTTTTACATGGCTGTAAAACTGTCACAGAAAGTCATCATCTGCCCCCATCTGCTCTAATGTAAATCTCAAGGGACTTTCTGAGAGATTAAGAAATTTACGTGAAGAGATTTTCCTAAATCTTGTGAAGCTCATGGTAGTTTGTTTTTCTGCTAGCTCTTAAGGATTTTGTGCAGCTCAAGGAGTTTCACACCCTGTCCAACTCCTTGAATCAAGCTCCTCATCAACTGTCTGTCAGTTAAATCAAGCTGCTTTCTCTCCCTTTCTGGGTGAAATATCACAAAGTTCTGCAGATTTTGGACACAAAACATAAAACTTATTCACACGGGGCCAAGTTCTCAACTACAGACTTACACGTGTTTCACACAAAGCACACACAGAGAGATGATTTAAAGTTCAAGCAAATTCCCTTTATTGTAGTTTCTTTCATTTCGAGAAAAAAAAAACAATCAGTCTTTTTTTGTATATACATAGCGTTGATCTGCATCACGGTCGTTCTGTACTGGCTGACACGGTACAGTCATGCCTCCCACAGCCCCAGGACACTGACAGTTACGCAGGACCGCTCAGATGCGTGCTCTGCGTAAAGTCTGGTGCTGGTGCTGGTGCTGGTGCTGGCTGGGGTAACTGAGGTAATTCTGCTGATGCTAGACTACACTGGGTTTAACAATGTCCTTGGGTTCGGACTTGAAAACATGATGACATGATGACTCAGTGGATGACTCTAACAGCCAAGAAAGGTCCAGGCCCTCTCCCCGAAAGAACTTCTTGCCCACCCCGTAGTGAAAGAGGAGTTCCTCATCTACTTCAATGTCCCTGGTGGCGATGAAAAGAATGACATCTTTATCCTCCCCTGCATACAACCTGGGCTTGAGATTGGCTCTGGATTTGGAGTGGTTGATAAACCTTCCAACAGTCTGTCTTTCAGGGTGACACTGACAAAAAGCTGAATGTGCATCGATGCACATGTTCTGCCCTCTATGATTTGTGAAGAAGAACATGTATCCAGTCTCCTCCTCACTGGTGCTCTGATGTATGTCCTGGCCCTCTTTGGCTGTGATCACCCTCCCGTGGTAATCACAGACCACCTCACCAGTCTGAAACCTGCGGGTGGCAACGACACCCTTGCCTTTCCCTTCAATGTCTGTCACGAGTAGTCCTTTCNTCAATGTCCCTGGTGGCGATGAAAAGAATGACATCTTTATCCTCCCCTGCATACAACCTGGGCTTGAGATTGGCTCTGGATTTGGAGTGGTTGATAAACCTTCCAACAGTCTGTCTTTCAGGGTGACACTGACAAAAAGCTGAATGTGCATCGATGCACATGTTCTGCCCTCTATGATTTGTGAAGAAGAACATGTATCCAGTCTCCTCCTCACTGGTGCTCTGATGTATGTCGTGGCCCTCTTTGGCTGTGATCACCCTCCCGTGGTAATCACAGACCACCTCACCAGTCTGAAACCTGCGGGTGGCAACGACACCCTTGCCTTTCCCTTCAATGTCTGTCACGAGTAGTCCTTTCCACTTCTGAGAAGTGGTCAACTTTTGAATGTGTCCAGAACCCATGACCATGTCCACAGGTCCAGAGGGCTTCCACCCCTTGATGATGCTGGCAGAGGTGGGGAGGTTACTCTTCCATCCCTGCCTAGAAATCCAGGCGCTGACCCGGTTCTCAGATGGGAGACGTCTGCAGAAGTACGCTGTGGAGACAACATCAAAAGGTTTCGTTAGTTAAGAAAAATATAATTGTCAACTTTGAATCATGTACATAGGTGATAGATAAGTGAAAATATGTCATTAAACATTGAGGAAATACTCACAGAGAACATGCTGCACACGCAGTTTCATCTGTGCCTTCAGCCAACACTCGTACAACTGGCGCTGCAAGTCGGGTGACACCTTCCTGCGCTCTGACTTGTCTGGCACGTCCCCGTCCAGAGTCACCGGGTGTGTCACCAGCAGTCTGTCAAATGCTGCTTGTACGTCCATCTGCACGTTCATAGCACAGGCAGGCTTGTCCGCAGCATCGCGAGCAGTGCCATGGGAACCATGACTAGGACCCTCATCTGCAGACTCAACACTACATAAGAGAAGAAGGAGAAGGAGAGTATTAGATAAGTGTTCAGTGTGCCTACATATAAATTACCGTGGGTTTGATTATGTTTACAGATTGCTGATGGTATTAATTGTTGACAAATATAAGACATCCTTACCTTGAGTCACCAGCGTCCCTAGCCAGAAGTTGATTGGCCTTCTCGATGGCCTCCGCCTGCTTCATGCGGTGAACGAAAAGGCGGCAGCGACACCTTACACACTCCATCAGCCGGTGGTCTCTGAAGAGACACAGTCAGTAACAGCAACAGAAACGCCGTCAGAGTTTCTGGGACGCACGGTGAACCGACCAGTGACCAGACTCAAACATAGATTTCACTTTCAAATTTGGCTGTAATTATACTGTAAAATTAACACATGGCACCAGAGAGCTGAGACAGCTGTTTACAGAACTACATTTTGGAGGGAAAATGAATCACGATGGTTAGCTTACTTTAAGTGCAGCCGGTTCAGGTCATTGGAGGCGTTGTAGATCGGCCTCCCCGTGGTGGAGATGAAAAAACGTTCCCCCTCATAATCATGCGAGTCATCCCGCTTGCGCTTCCTGGAAGAGTTGAGGAGTTGTGGCCGCACTCTTGTGAAGTACATATCAAACCACTGTTGGTAGAGGGAACATAGGAATAAAGATTAATTTCTGCTTTTGAACAGGTTCTGACAGATCCTCAGAGGAAATCTGATGAACTTACACACTCCTCCTCCTGTGACAGGGCAAACGTAGCAACTTGCTGTGCGGCGCTCCAGTGCTGTTTCACACCAATAATGGTGTTGCCTGAACTCTCCCTCTGTCGTACCATCCACTCCTGCACCTGCAGAAAACAAGGACATCACAGGACATCACATTGATTAGTATGGGGAATGGCAAAAATGTGGGTGAACTTTACTTACAATGCAGACAAAAAGAGCATCGGAATACTCACAGTCATGTGCTCCACCACGCCTGGTTGTTGGAGGTGCTTCAGGATGACCACTGCCTGGAGGTAGTACACCACAAAGCTGCACTCGGCCATCTTCAGGGTCTCGTTTTTGTCCAGAGAGACCTTTGACATAACTGCCATAAAGTCCTGCTTGGCAGCCCTCAGCACAGCCAAGCAGTCATGTGGTGTCAGCGGTTGTTGCTCACTCAACATGCTATGCCTATGAGATAATAGATCAAATGTTATCAACAAACCATAACATTACATGCCACATTGCTCACATATGTAAACTGTAATCCAGTTAGGTGGGTGAGAGCAATTACACTTACCTCCTTTGGGTCATCTCTTTGCTCACTTGCTCGGAGCAGCTTTTCTGCAGAGACCCAAGGAACTCCATGAAATGTTCACAGTCCTTAAAGAGTGGCTGATCCTCATGCCTCAGTTTGGTGTTGACTGTATGGTACACCAGGAATCTGTCGGGGGAAGTACAAGTATTTAAATATATGTGTTAAAGCCCAATTATGTTTATTGTCTACACAAGTGTTGACATTACATGAAAAAAAACACCAAATGCACCAACCTTTTCAAGCTCTTGAGGTAGTTCTGCTGAGTTTGCTTTGTCAGCCTCGCCTCAGAGAGCTCACGGAGGTACTGTGTGATCTTTTCCCTGTTCCTGACGAACTCCAGGGATGGGGCCTGTGGGTCCGCGTAGTAAAGAAAACGGGCAACGTTGTCAACCTGAAAAACAAAGTTACATTACTTTCTGCTCACTGAATACTTTTTTACTCAGATAGTCAGAGGACAGTGAGCCAGGGGTGTGTGAGAGGAAGCAGCCTGTGGGGGATGCTGGGAATTTGCATTTGTATTGGAGACATTCAGACAGGTGAAAACAGAGGGACAGAGGTGAGAGAGAGTGGGGGTGGGGGAGAAAGCTCCATGTTACAGCTTTCATTGTGAACTTGTACTGTAACATTTGTACAATGTATCTGTTTCAGTGTACCTGACAGAACATTGTTCAAAAAAGCTTTTTAAATTAATTTCTTCTCACTGAATAATTTCTTTCTTGGATTATCAAGTTTCTAATTAACACAGAGTGTTTTTTGGTAGTCCTCACCTCCTGTTTGTAATTTTCATGTTGGAGCTCTTTCTCCAGGTATTTGCCAAAGTCCCTCAGCAAAGGATTGTCCATGGAGTGCTTCTCATAAAGGCCCTTCTCTGCCATGAGTCTCCTGGCTGCATTCTTCCACTGCACATCTGGGTCACTGCAATGTGGGAAAAGTGTTATCATTTTTATAAGAGGGAACTGTTGTTGTATATAGAATATTTTTGATTCATGTGACTCACAATCAAAAACAAACATGGTCAGTGAAGTTGTGAAACTGAGATTCTCACCATTGAAAGGTCTCTCCACTGCTGACAGAGGTAATCTCAGCCTTGCTCTCAGCTGCCTCAGTGGCCACACTCTCAGACGACTGTGTGGTCGCTGCTACAGCGTTTGCATTAGGCAGTGGTGGAGGGACACCAGTCACCACAAAGTGCCGACGCTGCAGCTCCTCAATCAGCCTTTCAATACAAAAAACAAACACAATTTAGATAATCTTCCTCAATACAGTTCAAAAAATGTAATACATTTCAGAGAGTAAACAAGAAGTGATGTGTGAAAAAAGACTGAAAAGCTCTTCCACCAACCTGCTCAGTGGATCGGCATCATCGACGATTTGTCGAAGGAGCGCGTAGCTGAAGACCCTGCCAGAAGCCAGAAGCTGATTAACCTCCATTTTGGCCTTCTCCACCACTGCTCCCATGGCTTCAGCTGTATCATTCTTCATGCAGACATTGCGAAGATGTACAGAAAGGCAATTCTGGGGTTTCAGACACACAGGGCACAGCAGACAGTGTCTGTTGGGTTTGCTGCAAAGAGAAAAAGACATTCTTTACTTTATTGAAAGCTTTACTCAGGAAGAAGTTTCATCAGAAAATATGCTTTAAATGTCAGTTTGGGAAAGTGGGTATACTCTTACTACATTGAGCAACTACACTGTGAACTATGTACAAACTATGTACATTTGAGAAACATTAAAACAACAAATTAAACCCCCACACTGTTTCCTCTGTTGATTTGGTCTAACTTAGTTCATGAAATTTCCATGTTGAGAACTTTAGATGGGCACCTAAGCTCTTGTGAACAGTCTCTTTAGCATAGCCATCATCTCTCAACAATAACTGAATGTCCTCCATGGAAACTCACCCACCTAATTAGCACCTTTAGCAGAAAGGGTGTGAACCTGATGTCTTTCACAGTTTCAGAGCACTAAGCTAAATTTGACAAAACTATGTATGTACTTTCAGTATTGTGAAGGATAATTGGTCATAGTTTATATAAAAGTTGATATGTGTTTAAACTAACTTGTTTTCATAAGACTAATCTTAACAGTGTCCCACAGTCTCAAACTAAAGCAGAGAGTGTTAGACTGTCATGACCTCTGACCTTCCTGGGCTGCTTTGAATTGTTTAATTAAAAGAAAAAAGAAAAACATTTGTAGTAGAGAGGGGATTTCACACTGAGTCATTTGGTGTTTATTTTGTGCTACTTTATGATAAAGCTGCTATGGCCCATATAGTGAGATCTGGGGACATCCACCATATGTGGTGAAGTTACCCAGATCTCCACAAAACACTCTAACTCTAACCCAGCGCGTATACAGCTTACAGAGCAGCTTTGGGGAAATCGATGACAAGCTAATGGGGCTGGAGTTAATTTTAAAAAACTATGTTTTTATTTTCAGTATAGTGAAAGATAATATTTCATAGTTTATATAAAAGTTCTTAAGTGTTTAAACTAACTTGTTTTCATTAAACTAATCTTAACAGTGTCCCACAGGCTCAAACTAAAGCAGAGATTTAGATTTTAGATTTAGTCTAATTTGGTTCATGAAAAACATTTTTTAAGTCATTCTTGACCAGCAACTACACTGGGAACTATAAAATTGATCTTGACTTACCGGTTGAGAACCATTTTCAGGAACAAAAAAACTCTTGAGTAGGACAGGAAAAAACAGGAGAAATCTTCAGTGTAGATGTGACACTGTTCCAGTCACAGAAGAAAGTAACTTTACTCTGTGGCCTCACCTTTTATGTCAATCTGAAAGTCCCGCCCACATTACCACCCACATTCAAAGTTTGGAAAAAATACCTGATCTATCAAAAGTTGAAATCACAGGAGACCTATTTAAGAAAGTTCAGCTAAATGCTATATTTTAAAGGTTATGTAGGTTTTTTCCTTCTACTCTTTAAAACAAGAACCTGGGGGATTTTTAAAACTTTTCTTGGAAAAGTTGAACTGAAGCTGAGAAAATTCCGCACATAAATTTAACCCCCACACCCCCAAGTCGCTTCTGTGAACTCAACAGGATATTTCTTCTGTTCTACATTAACTAACTAACATTTGCACATTTCATTTCTTTCAGTGTACCTGATAAAACATTTTCAGTACACAAAGCTTTAAGATTTCTTCTAATTTAGTTCATGAAATATATTTTTTAAGTCATTCCTGACCAGTGTTTGATGCTCCTACAAACATGAACAGTTTAACCTAAGCTGAGATTTTCAG
This sequence comes from Thalassoma bifasciatum, assembly GCA_008086565.1. Lineage (NCBI taxonomy): Eukaryota > Metazoa > Chordata > Actinopteri > Labriformes > Labridae > Thalassoma > Thalassoma bifasciatum. The sequence goes on along the minus strand of RPOG01003920.1, from coordinate 7,741 downwards.
CATATATGCTCACTGTTCTCTAAATAAGAAAGTTGCTGCTGTGAACTCAACATGATATTCCTTCTGTTCTACATTAACTAACTAACATTAGAACATTTTATCTCTTTCAGTGTACCTGATAAAACATTTTCAGTACAAAAAGCTTATAGATTTAGTCTAACTTAGTTCATGAAATGCATTTTTTAAGTCATTCCTGACCAGTATTACATATTATATAATATTTTGTGCTACTTTATGATAAAGCTGCTAAGGCCCTTACAGTGAGATCTGGGTAACATCACCATATGTGGTGAAGTTACCTAGATCTCAACTTGAAGCAGACTATCACACTGTGAATGTGAACTTCTACAAGAGACTATTTGTTTCTCTTAGTTTCAAGTGAATCCTTACAGAGAGTCTCAAAGAACAACTGTTATGAAACAGAGACCACTTTATCTTATCTTGTTTTATTTTATTTTGTGTATTTACAAAGACTGGGATATTAAAACTGCTCTTGGCTGTTTTTGTAACTGGGTGGGCCAAAGAAATTTCCATGTTGAGAACTTTAGATGGGCACCTAAGCTCTTGTGAACAGTCTATTTAGCATAGCCATCATCTCTCAGCAATAACTGAATGTCCTCCATGGAAACTCACCCACCTAATTAGCACCTTTAGCAGTGAGGGTGTGAACCTGATGTCTTTCACAGTTTCAGAGCACTAAGCTAAATTTGACAAAACTATATATGTACTTTCAGTATTGTGAAGGATAATTTATCATAGTTCATATAAAAGTTCTTATGTGTTTAAACTAACTTGTTTTCATAAGACTAATCTTGACAGTGTCCCACAGGCTCAAACTAAAGCAGAGATTTCGCTTTTAGATTTAGTCTAATTTAGTTCATAGAATGCATTTTTAAGTCATTCTTGACCAGTGTTTGATGCTCCTACAAACATGACCAGTTTAACCCAAGCTGAGATCTTTCCTGTGGATAGTTGC
>RPOG01003919.1:0-53325 GCA_008086565.1 Thalassoma bifasciatum | reverse complement strand
GGGTCTCCAGCGTCTGTTTGACAAGTTTGACACGTCGCGTTGGCTCTGAAAGGCAACAAAACAAATGTAAGTGAAGTAATGACTCGGCTCGGGGAGAATTGCAGCTTTTATTTGTGAGGGAAAGTGTTTGTGTCTGCTCCTGATTCATGCAGCCTTTCATGGGTCAGGATTAACAAGAGATGAAAGTGTGAATAAGATGGATGTGCTTCACTTTAAGCACCCTGCTGAAAGCTAACATCACTGACTTTCACTAACTCAACATGTAGACTTCACCCGTGTATAGAAATGTTTTGGTTTTGTATGGTTTACTTACAGATTCACACACTGACTGTAGCTTTTAGATTTGGACAGATTTATTTGAGTCATGCAGCCACTGAGTATGAAAGACTGGATAAAACAAGTCAAAATACTGTAAAATATATAAATAACTGAATAAAATATATTTAAAACGAATGTGAAGGGCTTTTTCATTTTTAGTGACTTTAGTGACCCCTGTGGACAAAGAGGTAAGTGCACTCTGTTAGTTTCGAATTCACCTACTACATACTACTTTCTAATGCAGTATGTAGTAGACACTTCATACTGCATACTGTATTTGAATGTAGTATATAGTATGACAGTTCTGTTTGGTCTGTTTTGTAGTTTGCTACACTGGTTTCCAGTTTGAGGAATGTGATAGTAAAGCTGATGGATTTTTTTTTCTTGACTTTTCCATAATTTATTCGTATTAAGTTATATTAGGAAAACTTAATAAATATTGAATCAATATTCTCCAGAAAAAAAACTCTAAAGTTTAAAGGAAAATGTTGGAATTTTCAGGTTTGGAAAGTCGCAAATTTAACGCACAGAACAGAATTTAAAAACAGACGTCCCCTACAGTTATTACAAATGATTTTAAGTCAAAACGCTTTGAACTGCATTAGTTTTACCAGGTGACCTCTGATCTTTTGTAATAACTGCAGAGGACGTGTGTGTTTAAGTGTGGATGTATATTGCAGAAAAATTAATCATATTTGATTTTTAATATTATACCATATGTTATTCATTGAAAAATATCTGGAGTGGATTGACTTTTTATTTTTAGAGATGATGGAAAAGCTGCTTCTGATAATGCAGGTATGATTTCAAATATGTTTATAGGATAATGATAACATATACCATGTAAGCACCCCACTTAAAATATGTTTTAGGGTTTTACACTTGAATTCTTCCACTGCTTCGCCCAAACTTTCTCCGGTTTCCGTCATTTTCAATTCAGACCTGTGGCCAGGCGCTTTGCATTGTGGGAAACAGTACGCCAGGTAGACTGGTCTGATGCATACTGAGAAATTTTCCAGGATCAGTAGATCATCCGGGTAGTTTTGGAATACTGCAACTTTCACATTTGTCCGCATACTGCATACTATATACTGTATTTTGGGCAAATCAGAACGTACTGGTAGTATAGTATGCAAATTCGAAAACAGCCTGTGTCTTTGCATATATCATTGATGCAACACTGATGCGACAAATATTTGAGTTTTTATCATGAGTATGAAACCACATTTCACCATTTAGAACAGACAAATAAGAGGAGTTTCTAACTGTGTTTTTTTGTCTTGTTTGTTTTTTTGCCAAAATTTGAGCCAGAAAACCGTCTTTCTCTGAGAAGTTGGAAATTAATCAAAAATAACACCCAACCACCAAAACACTTCTTTTTTTTTTTTTTTACCCAGAAATCAAAGTAAATAACTGTAATTTGTCAATCAAACAAATTGATAACACTGCACTTCAATTTCATTCTGCTTTTTCTGTAAAACAGTATGTTTGAGGGTTCATGGAAAACAATTACTATTTTGGCATACCATATGATTTGGATTCAACAAAAATCTTGCACATGATAACACAGACAAAAAGTGTTATGGTCATCAACTATATACTTATCAGCAGTTAGAAGCTGATAAGCTGATAGCCGGTTGCTAACTTGTTACACTTGATGGTAAGAAAACATGAATGATAACACAAAATCCTTTCTGTCACTCATGGTTACAGGTTGGGTGAAGACATTTATGAACAAACAACTGTGTTTACTCTTTTTGAATCATAATGACAACAGAAACTTCAAAAATGACCCTGTTCATTTTTTTTATACACACACTGATTACAAGCACATAGATCACAGGTGAGGATGGTTACCTTTAGGAGACATTCAAACACATTTGTGTTCACTTTCAGGACAAAACCACCAGAGTTGTGTAAACTTCTTAACAGGGTCATTTTTGAAGTTTAAAGAGTAAACTATTTTTTTTCAATAAATGTCTTCACCCAACCACTAACCATAAGTGATAGAAAGGATTTTGTGTTATCATTCATATTTTCTGAGAAAGGGCCAAAAAATCAGAAATTCTGCGGGAGGATGTAAACTTTTGGGCACAACTGTATGCGCTCAAACACACTGAAATATGAGAAACGGTCCGTGGAGGAAAAATACAGTGGGTGTGCTTAATATGCATTAATAATTTCAGCACGGTAATGTTGTTGCAATTAATTAATCACAATGAACGTGTTGAAGTCCCGGCCCAGAGGTGACCTCGTTAAACTTCTGTTGTGGCAATATTTCCATTGTGAGAGGGGATTTTGCATTTGTGTTGGCAAACCATTCGGTCTACATTCGTGCTGTGGTTTTACTAAATTGTCTGACACTGATCTGCCATCATACCTAACAGGCTTTCTGTGTCAGCAACATTTTACTGCGTTAATAAGTAAATGAGTGTAAATTTGGTCAATGGATGTGGGTATGTTTGGTTTTAATTAATGAAAATAAGTCAGAACCTTTGTAAATGGTTAGTGGATCCTAGAACTTTTTGGTAAAGTGCAGTCAATCTTTCAATCATTTCAATCTCCCTGGAATCACCTTGAAATTTTTGCTGCTGACTGACAAGTGTGATTGACATGTGGCAGGTCACTTAACATTGATGTAAGGCCTGGCTGTTTGGCTATGATGTAAAGAATCGATAAGGGAATCATTAAGCATAAAGGCTAATGATGTCGATAGATCCAACCATTTTTTTAATTGATTCTTAACAGGATTTTGGATCTATCCTGTGCTGTGTTATTTATGTCATATTTTCTTTTTGCCCACTGAGGTTAGAAGTGCTGTTTTAATGTTCATAAAATAATGTGTAATATACATTACAGTGCAGTGATACTCCTTTAGTATCCTTGTCAGGTTATTGCAGTATGTACATTTTCTATAAGTAGACTACTTATGACCTTTGTAGATGATTGTAGTACACACTTTGACAGTATGTTGGTGAAGTTAGTGTAATAGGCTCTCTGTGGTGTGCACTTGAGCTGAAGTATGATGTCACTGATATCACAGCAGCATGATGGGCTGTCCTTATGTTGGTAAAAAATGGACCCTGGATGAGTGCTGAGAGTTTTTCATGTTCATACAAAGTAACTTTAATGTAATCTATGGCTCCATAATGTAAGAAGTATTATTTTTATTGCTTGTGTTGGTGTGACATGCTAACACGACCACAGTTAAACTTATGTGTGAGCTACAAAGGCTCAGGAAACTTGGTCCAAACTGATGGAAGGATGAATGCAGCATGTTATCAGAAAATACTGGAGGAAAAATTACACTCATCAGCCCAGAAACTGCACATGAGATGTACTTGGACGTTCACACATGACAGTGATCCAAAACACAAGGCCAAGTCTACCTGCCATTGGCTACAGCAAAATTAAGTGAAGGTCCTGGAGTGGCCATCTCAGTCTCTTGACTTCAATATCATTGAGCCACTCTGGGGAGATCTCAAACCTGCAGCTTATGCAAGACAGATCAAGAATTTACAGGAACTGGAGGCTTTTTGCCAAGAAGAATGGGCAGTTTTACCATCTGGGAAAATAAAAATCTTTATCCACAACGACCACAAAGAATTTCAAGCTGTTATTGATGTTAAAGGGGGAAATCTCGGGGGTGTATACTTTTGAACAGGGTCATTTTTTAAGTTTCTGTTGTCATTATGATTGAAAAAGAGTAAACACAGTTGTTTGTTAATAAATGGCTTCACCCAACCACTAACCATGAGTGAATCATTCATATTCTCTGAAAAATGGCCAAGAAATCATAAATTCTGCTGGGGTATGTAAACTTATGAGCACAACTGTATGTAGCCATGTACTAATGATATCACTTGACACAGTAAGGAATAAAATAAATAAATAAATAAAAGAAAGCAGACACCCGGCCAGGATGAATAAACTTCAGACTTAACTTGTTGCATATTCAGGCTTCAGAGTGTGAAAGCAAAAGTAAAACCACCCACACAAGGTTTTATTGGTCTTAATACAACACCCGGGAAGCATCGCATGATCTCCATTTCAGGGAAGGAGGTTGTTTGGTCCATGCTAAATCAGAGTGGAAGGAGTAGAATTCAAAATAAGGACAGAATAATGCTCTCCAGCTGAAAGTCTCATTGTGTCTCTATTTTATCCAAAAACTTTTGAACGCTTATGCTCAGGTAACATGAGGACATTCTGCTGAAAGTGGACTGTTTAGTTCTCTTTTGCTGCAGCTTTATTTGAACAAGCCGGGGATGTGAGGGCGACTTCTGAAGCTGTGCAAATATAAGATAAAAGCACAGGTGACCTTCCCTCTCCAATTCTGAAAAGGATAAAAACAACTTAATTTTTCATGTTTTTTTTTTTTTTTTTTTTTTTAAATATCAGGGGGTGTAGGTGCAGCAGCCTTTTTTAGCCGGCTCTCAGAAGTGGAGTACCTGTCAGAAGCACTCCTCGCTCTCTGCCCAGCTGGCTCTTTGTGCTCAGAGACTGACTGTTGCCAAGATCCTCTGGAGTCTAAGTTTTTCTACAGGAACCAATTTCAGATTTATTTTCAACTTCGGAGGAACACTTTTGATACTTTACAGAGTTTTGAAACTTAGGTTATCACCAAGGTTTTCTGTAGGAAAAGTCAGTGTCCCCCAGGCCCCCCCTGTGTATTACTGCTTTAATACTTGAAATGGAGCTCAGCAGCTGGGTCAGAGGGGCTCTTATTACATCTGTGACCCCCTCACACCAGGGGACACTTGAAGATTTGTAGCCTTAAATTCCCTTAAATCCATCCAATGCTCTTTTTTTTTATCCATTAATATCTTCTGTGAAGTGACGTCATTGCTTTTAATAGTTTCTTGTATCAGAATATGAACAGAGCAGCAGAGTTGTTTGCATCTACCAGCTCAATCCCTGACCATCATCACACCAGATTATTATTCTCCAGTTTGAAGAGTTACTCTCCTGCAGCTGTGCAGGATGTTGAATGGAAAAGAACAAGAGTGGACGTCACACATCTTGGTTTAAATTACAGCCTAGAAAGAACAGTGTTATTACATTAAATGATGCACTTGTGCCTAAAATAGGTGACCAATGGGCTGCCTGGTTTTACAGCCTGTGTACATGCAGTGTTTTGTTGAAAACTGAGCTTTTCTCTTACCTAGTTAATGCTTCTTTCTTTGTCAAAATTGGTTTTTATTCTATTCATTTGCACACAGAAATCTGGATTTTCCGAATGAGAAGTGTTTTTGTTTGCAGCACATTTGTAGTCAAAGTAGGATAAACCTGTTCAGAGTCTGTAAACAGTTACGACTCTGTGCACATTTAAGCAACAGAAGTGCTGAGGGGTACAATAGTTGGTCAAGCAATGTGAGGAGTTTACCCCCCAAAAAATACAAACTTTCCTAAATACAAACCCTGCAGAGATTAATCATCAGTTCAACATTTAAGAGTTGAAATAATAATTAGAGCGTGACCAATATGGGATTTTTGGGGCTGATACCAATGCCAATACTGATACTGGGGACAAAAGAAACCCAACATCCAATACAGCTGTGCCCAAATGTTAACACCCCCCAGCAGAATTTCTGTTTTTTTTGGCCTTTTCTCAGAAAATATGAATATTAACACAAAAAACTTTCTACCACTCATGGTTAAGTTGGGTGAAGACATTTATTGAAAAAAAAGAGTTTACCCGTTTTAAATCATAAAGACAACAGAAACTTCAAAATCGACCCTGTTAAGAAGTTTACACAACTCTGGTGTGTTTGTCCTGATAAATGCACAAAAGTGAACACAAATGTGTTTGAATGTTTACTAAAGGTAACCATCCTCAGCTGTGATCTATTTGCTTGTAATCAGTGTGTGTGTATAAAAAAATAAACAGGGTCATTTTTGAAGCTTCTGTTGTCATTATGATTTAAAAAGAGTAAACACAGTTGTTTGTTCATAAATGTCTTCACCCAACCTCTAACCATGAGTGACAGAAAGGTTTTTGTGTTATCATTCATATTTTCTGAGAAAAGGCCAAAAAATCAGAAAATTCTGCTGGAGGGGGTGTAAACTTTTAGGCACAACTGTATATTGGCCGATATCCCACATATCTGCTGATAATGAAATAAGAACATTGATATACGCAGGATATATACTGTACATGAACACAAATTGTTATAACAACCAAAATATGATTTTGGATATGACACAGTGTTACGACCTGGTAACACCAGGGGTATGCAGGCCGAACAAAATAAACTTTTAAACCCAGGACAAGATGGTCAAGAAAAATAAGGCAGGAGAAAATGGTCAATTAAATGTATTTAATGAATAACTCAAGTCAATAATTGCAAACAGAAAATACTCCTCATCAAAACCAGAGGGAATAACAAGTTCTTAAATAAAACTTTCTGAATAAACCCAAAAGAAAAACAGGACCAAATGAAACCTACTCACCACTGAGCTTATACTTTCAACACACACAAAACCACTGCTCTACCAAACACACACACAGCCACACAAGGCTAAGTAAAAAACCACTGATAGTTGGAGAGAGTTGAGAAGGTTGGTTGGTGTCTGCAGCTGAAGCTTCCACACACAAGTGACAAAAGAAGCAGAGCTGACAACACTTCTACCCGGTTGCTCCTCACAGGTGCTGCAGATCCTGTAATCAGGCCACTCACTCACACCCACACTCACACACAGGCACACCACACAGGTAGAGACACACCCTCATTAGAAAACACACCCACATGAGAACACACCCACATGAGCATGCACACATACATGAGCATACACATACATGAGCATACGCACTCATGTAACACACAGCCACGTTAAAACACCATATTATAGTCTTTTAGAAAAAGTGGACGTGTATTGACAGGAGCATTTATCTGTTTATTTCATAAAAAAGCATCTTACACGACTTTAAAGCACCATATTATCGTCTTATATTAGGTAATGGTGGATCTGTGAATTAACAGGAGCATGTATCATTGGCAGAGAGCAGCATGCAGTCTGACACAGACACACAGGAGCAGGAACAACACCATCTCAGAAAAAAAGTTTATTTATCGGCTATATAATGGCATATGTCAATTAATCAGTGACATGATAATAGGCCCGATGTATCATGGGCCTCTAAAAATAACATTACTACTTCTGCTGATCTGAACATTTTTCATGTCCTGTGTTGGAAATTTCTCATTTTTTGATTTGACTATTGATTTGGGGTCAAAAACGTGTTGTTAAATACAGTTAGTACATCCTCATTCCCTCTCCATCTGTCTGCTTCCCTGTTTCATTTATTGTACTGAGTCTTTTATGAAGCTAATCCAGCCGTGTATCATCTCTGAAATCCTTTTCAAAATTAAACAGGTGTTGTACATGCATCATCAATAAGAGCATGAACAGCATCTTCCTGCTCCTACACTGAGACACGTCAGGAGAAAGAGCCTGATCCTGTCTTTTATTGCTCCCTGTACCTCCTTAAATATTTGTTAGGTGAGAATTTATCCTCGATTCAAACAACAAATCCACTTCCCTCTAAGCTGTATCGGCTTCTTTCTCTACCCCGTCGAGCCGACTAAGTTAGTGCGTCGGTAGGGACCCAAACGTTATTGTAGTTTCATCAAACTACAATAGTCTTCTTTTGGACGCTACGACGCCGCACTGTTCGGAAAACACTCTTTAGCAGCGACGTACCTCTAGTCTCTAAGACACACTCAATAGACTCTCAGAGGATTTTCCTCACACTCCCCCTACTCATTATCAGATACACTTAGGAAGCCTAATTAGTTAACCTCCATTTGCAAATTGTGATGCAAATATTGCAGCTTGGATAGATTAAACAATAGTGTTGAGGGTGAATTCGATTTGTGCTTTGAGATTGATTAGGTTACATTTCTGCGTAGTGTGTCGTGCATGTGTGTGTATGTGCTGATATTTGCTGAAGCCATGGCTGATGCTGTCATTAAATAGCCCCTTGGCCCTTCTCCTGAATTTGTTTATTCTGCACTGGGCATGGGAGTAGGTGGCAAACAGATGGGCATCCATGAATTATGGAAATGATGGGCTTTGATTAACCACCACACACTCTGCTGGATAAAAGTAACTCCAGGGTTGCCAAGTTCTGTGGTGCACCGGCCTGTACCGTCACTCAGTCAATCAGTCAGTCAGCGGCGGCGGTGGCGAGATGGACCTGGTGCCTGATTGATGTGGTCTGCTACTCAGTCTTTAAAATTTAGGAATATATTCAACAAAACTCTTGAGGTAATCACTTTTCAGTTTGCGTGGTTCCAAATATGATTTCAAATTTACGGCTCAGTCTGGTCCTAATGTTGGTTAGACTTGAAGATTATCTCGCCATTCTGGGAAATTTGTTTGTTGACTGTGTTGCCAGGACTTAGATGAGAAGATGATTGCACTCACAAGTCTGTGTGTTGAATACGAAGCTGCAGCCAAAAACTGCTGCTTAGCATAAGGACTGGAAATAGAAATAACAGCTTGTCTGAGTCTGACCAAAGATTAAATAAAAACTGTTTACCAGGACTTTAGAGCTCGGCCAAAACACATCTAATCTAGTTTGTTTCATCTGAACAAAACGCTTGAGAAGTTGAGGAGTTAGTGGGTTTGATGTTTGACTTTGATCCATTTGGAAATAAACATTTTTATTCAGCAGTAAAACTCACTCATAAAACCAACTCACATAACTCATTGAAACATTAAAACATGTTTGTGACCCAAATCAGATAAAAACAAAATTATGATTTTATCTTTTGGAAAGGAAGGTCAAAAGAGAAAAAGAAGGGAAACCAGAATGGAAGCAAATTTCTTCAGGATGAGTTTTAGGCTCATGCAATGATTTCTACTTTAGAGTCATGGCTTTTATTAATGCAACTGCCTGATGTCTAATGGATCAGAGCTGCTCTGTACAGGCTTTCAGGATTGTCTCTGTCATGCAGAGATCCTCAGATTCTTTTTTTTGTTTGTTTTTTTAATCAGAGTCTTTTTATTTGTTTTCTGATTATAATCACAAAAAGAAAAACACAGAACAATGCAAAACTCAGGACAGACGGAACAAAAACATGCCTCTCTACTTCCCTCCTTCCCCAGATACAGTCTTAAATACAAATTCAGCCAGACAAGAGAAAAAAAGGGATAAGTAAAGAGTGATAATAATGACAATAATAATAATGGTAATAAATAGAAATAAATATAAGTTCACTTAAATTACATAACATTAAATATATATTTATGTATGTATACACATATACGTACTCATTTACGGACATAAATAGATGTGGACACACTCATATACATGCATATGCACACAACTAACTATTACATGGATGCATAAAGAGGTTACAGAATCATGTTACTAGCTGCCATGTTTTCAACATAAAATAAAAACGGTTGCCAAGTTTCAAAAGATTTCCTGGTGCAGCCTCGAATGGTATACCTTATGTTCTCTAAGTAAACAGGACACATGACCTCCCTTATCCACTGGCTATATACAGGGGGTACTGAGTCCTTCCATTTGGATAGAATTAGCCTTCTGGCCAAGAGGGAACTAAAAGCCAACATGTTGGCTTGATAAGAACTACAAGAAGTATTCTCTGGGGCAACTCCAAACAGTGACATTAGTAGGGAGGGCTCAATTGTTTTACCACGTATCCTTGAAAATGTCCGAAAGATGGAGCCCCAGAAATTATGGAGTTTAGGGCATGTCCAAAACATATGCAACAATGTAGCAGGGGCCTGTTTAAACCTATCACATGTTGGGTCAAGATCAGTCTTAATCTTAGCTAGTTTCTCTTTTGACCCAGAGATCCTCAGATTCTGTCAATCTTTCACTGAGACAGATCAGAACAAAGGTTATTTCAGAGATTATCTAGGAGCTGGGAGTGTTGAGGGTATTCCCATCAGATTAAACAGGAGAAACTCAACTATGAACATTGTCAAGTCAAACTTCAAGCAAACTTTCTGTTCCTTTGTGCAACATCTGACTCATATACACTGCCTGGTCAAAAAAAAAGAAAAAAAAAAAAGTCGCCACCTGGACTTATCTAAGTAAATAGGTACAAGCCACCTACTGGATAATTACTGCATGGGTGGTTATCTTTCAGCTGAAAACAAGTTATTCAACCCCAGCTGATGAAATAAGTAAAAGTCTCATTGAAGTGATGCACCCATCATGCTTAGTGCCTACTGTACAAGCCTGTGGGGGCAGTGCCATGACCTGGGATTGGTTATTTAAGCTCAACTAAACGATGCCACAGTGAATGTGTGCTGTAATCAAAGCTATAGGTGGTTCAATCAATCAATCAATCAATTAATTAATCAAAACTTTATTTAGAAAGCACTTTTTATACAGTAAAATGTGGCGCAAAGTGCTTTACATCCAATTAATAACATTCCCATAAAGGCCCTTTTCCCAACCACCCCCACCCCACTCAGTCATGCAGTCACAGTCTCAACCGTAACAATACAGGTGAGGAGGGGGTCTATAAGGGGGTGACACACACACAGGCACTGTCACACAAGTACAGAGGCCCAGAGATGATGACTGAGCAGGATTATTCCTGTAAAAACTAAATTTTTAATTTTTATGAAGATTCTGCATACTCTACCTTTAAGTAGCCGTGCACCAGTTTTACCAACAAGTGAAGTAAAAACTGTCAGAGCCTGCTGCAGTGACTGTCTGCTTCTTAGGTTACAAAAACCTGCCTCATCTTTTGTCAAACTATGAAACAGACATTAAAAGTCAACTGAGTTTTATTCAGTATGTGTTCTGTCCTGGGTTATTCTACTTTAAGCTTAAGTTTTCCTTTATTTATTTATTTTTTGGTGATTTTCAGTAATAACTAGTTTTTTAAGCTAAAAAGAGTGAATATTATAACATTACTGAATGTTCCGTGAACAGCAATGACTTCCAAATAGTGTTGAAAATTGTATCCACTGATGGTGAAATGACCTACAAACCACTGAACCACAGTCAACCTGAATCAGCTTAAGTTAAAAAATCACACATTAACTCTCCATCACTTTTTCTCTGAGCTCAAAATGTGATAATGTATCATCTATTACTGTTATCTGTCATTACATTATTTTCTCCAGCAAATACTTTATAAACTCTACAGCAGTCTAGCCTGTCCCAGCTGCTCACCTCTTTATATGCAGAGCTAGAATAATCCACCTTATCCATCAAATAAAGCAAATTTTCATATTAAAAACATCTCTTTATATTTTTCCCTCACCAGTTATGTTTCTAAAAGTACTATTTTCTCAAGCCTTAGTATAAAAATGTTTGTTAAAGTTGAGTTTAATGGTTTCCTGGTCTTTTAAAACAAAATGAACACTTTTATAATGAGTTGGATCAAGCGTCTCGTCTCTTATTTACACAGTGATCATCGGCTAAAATACAAGTGTTCAAAACTTGTGAACACATCCATCCAGAAGCAATCTGAAAGATTATTAATCAAGACATGATTAACTGTTTCCCAAGTTATTTTCATCAAAGTCAGGTTTCTGAAGTTTTTAATGAAAGCTTTTTCTTTTTTAAAAGTACTTGATTTGTTTGAAACAGGCATCAATTATCTCAGCATTGGCTCCCAAACCAACAACCCCCCACCCCTCTTTAAAACAAGAACACAACCTTTACAAATGCACCCCCTTTCAAACACACACACACACACATACACACACACATCAGCCGTCCCCTAACACACCAGCGTCCTCATCTCCTCACTTTCATAAATGAAGAGAGACAGCCTCATCCCGGAACCGACACGGAAAAGCAATTAAAAAGGAATTAAGTGTGTGCAGGGAGGAATTGGATATGATATCCGACGCCTATTGTAAATGTCAACGTTATTACTGTGTTGTTGTTTCCTATTCCTTTGGCCGCCTTGCCCATTTCCAGGAGTGACAGCCTGCAGTCTGCCGAGCTTAATGAAGCCGTCGCAGCAGCCAAGGTCTGGGTGTGTAAGGTGAAGAGTGCTGCTTATCCTCTTCTGCATGCAGCTCTCATTAAGATCCCTTTTAGTGCTGAATAGTAACAACCTCCACTTGTCTTCTTTCTCTTTCCTCCAGAAAATCTCTGTTAAACTTATTTAACACTGCAGCCCTGATGCTGTGTGAACAGTGGCGTGCTATAGGCTCACCTAATTGTGTTTTTGGCTTAACTCACTCCAAAGAGGAGCAGAGATCGCTGCGGGCATCAACCAATAAGGTCTTTGATAAATCAAAGCCATGATAACACGTTTTCACTTCTTATAGACGTGATCTGTGAACAATTGTAGCTTAAAACATTGTGCTGTGTCGTACAACTTGTGTCCAATTAGTGTTCTGTTAAAGGTGACAACAGACAAACAAGATTACTGTGATAGAGAGTCTGCTGGCAAGTTTTAACCAAGGACTGTACAAAACATGGGCACAGTCTCTGTAACAGCACCATATATATGTACAGTTGTGCTCATATGTTTACATACCCTGGCAGAATTTATGATTTCTTGGACTGTTTTCAGAGAACATGGGTGACAATACTGATGATGATACTGAGGTCAGGAGACTGAGATGGCCACTCCAGAACCTTCACTTTCTTTTGCTGTAGCCAATGACCTTGTGTTTCGGATCATCGTCATATTGGAACAGCCAAGTAAGTCCCATGCACAGCTTCTGGGCTGATGAGTGTAAATTTTCCCCCAGTATGTTTTGATAACATGCTGCATTCATCCTTCTGTCAGTTTGGACCAAGTTTCCTGAGCCTTTGTAGCTCACACATCCCCAAAACATCAGTGATCCACCTCCGTGTTTCACAGTAGGAATGGTGTAACTTTCATCACAGGCCTTGTTGACTCCTCTTCAAATGTAACGTTTAGGGTTGTGGCCAAAAAGTTCAATTTTGGTCTCATCACTCTAAATGTATTTGTTCCAGAAGTTTTGAGGCATGTTTCTGTTCTGTTTGGCGTATTATAAGCAGAAAACTTTCAAGCATTTGCATAGAAATGTCTTTCTTCTGGCGACTTGACCATGCAGTCCATTTTTCTTCATGTGCCTCCTTGTTGTGCATCTTGAAACAGCCAGACCACACTTTTTCAGAGAGAGTTGTGTTTCAGCTACAAGCTAATTGTGGGTTTTTCTTGGCATCCAGAGCAATTTTTCTGGCGGTTGTAGCTGAAATGTTCTACCTGACTATGGCTTAGTTTCAACAGAATCCCCCATTTCCCTCCTCTAAATGAGAGCAAAAACACTTCTGATTGGCATCCTTGATTCTTTGTGATCTTCTTATATTCCTTTCCTGTTTTATACACTTTGATTTCTTGCAGATCCTTTGACAATTCTTTTGCTTTTGCTTGACTCAGAATCCAGAAATGTCAGTGCAGCACTGGATGAAAGATGCAATGGTCTGTCAGGAGCTCAGAAACTCACTGACTTTTTATACACACACACTGATTACAAGCAAATATATCACAGGTGAGGATGGTTACCTTTAGTAGACATTCAAACACATTTGTGTCAACTTGTGTTCATGTTATCAGGACAAAATCACCAGAGTGTGTTAACTTTTGATCAGGGTCATTTTGGAAGTTTCTGTTGTCAATATGATTTAAAAAGAGTAAACAGTTGTTTGACAATAAATGGCTTCACCCAACCATGAGTGAATTAATCAATTCATTTCGTTATCATTCATATTCTCTAAAAAATGGCCAATAAATCATAAATTCTGCCAGGGTATGTAAACTTATGAGCACACCTGAATTCAAGTTTAACCCCTCACTTATCCACTGCTTAGGTTTACAATGAAAATGAAAATTCAAGTTGAAAAAAAATAATTCTCAGTCTGGTACCCTTATTATGGAATAGAGAATAATTATTTAATAGTGATATCAATACAGATCATAATCAATATTGGTATAGGGAATCAAAAGGTTAAATCAGTACCTTCTACCTGCAATACATTCAGACTGCTTAGCATTTGATGCTAACTTCCTCCATGCTAAGTTGGCCAGAAAAATGCACCAGCCTACCAGCACACACGAAAATCGTGACATGTGGCATACATTCAATCAACCAATCTTTATTTATACAGCAACAAATCACTACAAACTTCATCTAAAGACGCTTTACAGAAACATTAACAGAAAACTATTTATAATCTGTTGAAAGAACAAACTTCCTTTAACAGGTAGAAACCTCGAATAGAACCAGACTCATGAGTGAAAACTAACATTAGAATTGTAGACATTGCAAAGAATTAACTTAAATCAATCAGATCCTGCTGTTTGAGTGAATATTCTTAGTTTTCAACTCAGAAGTTTCACATTGATTCAGAAACAGCTGCATCTTTCTGCTTGGATGCTTCAGATGTGCATTTTCTGTCTGTACATTTTAGGAATCAATCTTTAAAAAGGATCCAATATTTGACCAAAACTGATTTATCTCACAATCTGGACAAAAAATTTCTATTTTCTAAAACAAATGTCATATCAGATTTATCTCATTTAAAGCTTCCAGATGTTTGGATCTGTCTAATTAATGGAAACCTGAACCCAGATATAAATTTTGGATCATTCCTCTCCTTCTTTCATAAGCGGCTCTGCTGTTATAAGAGCTCTCCATGTCCTTCATTATCACTAATTAAACAGTGCATTACAGTCTGTCACTATCAGTTAATCCGGATATTTGATCGCGCCAAATAACTTCATTATTTCATCTTGTTAGACTTTCTCTGTCTGTGCTCACAACTGGACATTTTCAGCATCCTACAAATCCAAACTCCTCATTAAAGTGGGCTCCAGAGCCAGCTTCTACCTGGATAAAGAAGTGTTGAAGACACCGGGGAAGCCATTTCAGATTCAGCTCAGCACTGTTGACAGCGTCTGATCTGTCACTGAAAACAGAAGGAGTGATCCTGATGGCAGAGAGCGAGAGGAATCACACTGCACTCTGGGAAATCCAAGGTGAACAGGGTTAGCTGTATTAGTGTAATATGTGAATGTCCTGTTTTATCACACTTTAATTCCCTCCAGGGACTTTTCTTTTACAGCATGTAGCCTTGGTTTAAATGAACTGACATTCCCCTGAGTGCTGCCTGGATTTAGATTTCTTTTCAAATATATCCTCAGAGGGTTTACCGACTGCTTTTTTTCAGCCCGGTGCTTCAGATTCATGCGAGTGCAGCCACAGTCTGCTGCTGTCGGCCACTCTCGTCGAAGTCACCTCGCTCGCCTCCAAATTCACCGAAGGAGTTCCCGTGGTGTCACACAAACACCTCTCTCGAGTCTGACAACGAGTAAGTAAAAGGTCGGGAGGTATAGGGGGTTCTATTAGACAGGTCTTTAGATTGTTGGTCCTTCTTAAGGAAAGAGACACAGAAACTTATATATGTGCAGGTCGACCAGGTCTGTGTGTGTGTGTATATGTGTGTGCGTGTGTGTGGACGTTTCCTTTGTTCTCACACTCCCCGTCTTACAGTCTGTCTTGTGTGTCCTACTTCATCCTGCAGTATAATGGAAGTGTGTGACAGCCACATCTGAAGTCAGGAGATGAAAGACATCATTTACAAGTAGGTGTCTGCTCCCCCTCCATGTGTCTTTCTCTCTCTCTCTTTCACACACACACACACATAAACACACCACAGGCTTATAACACATCACAGTGATCGAACAACTTCCTTCCTGTTGAATTCACAATATTAGCTATCAAAATTTTTATCTTTTTATCACGACACCATGTTATGTTTTTTGTTTAAAGGGTGTTTTATTTAATGTATTGATTTCCTTAAACTGACCTAAATTAAGGATTAGAGCAACAGCAAAAGAAAAAACCCAGAGATGCACATTATTGGATTTTGTGTATATCAAATATGCCAATATATATACACACACATTTTTCCATTACAAAGAACATCCAGTTCCACCTGTCACAGAATTTCCCTCTTACTCTTACTGTTTTAGTGTGTTCATTTTAGAAATAGGTATCAAGTAATTATGTGACTTAAAAAGGGGGTATTCTGTTTTCCCATTCTGTAATCATGGATATAAAGTAGCAATGCTAGAGGTTCAGAATAAATGTGTGTAGATCTTTGAGCTTCTACATATCCATGTGTTGTAGAAATCCTTGAATCCGTGTGTAATCTGATTCAAATGCTCTGTTCTAAAAATAAAGGGGTGTTCACTTGACTTAACAGCAGGCAGAAGTCACTGTGGTTAAGCCCACTGAGTGTCAGGAAGAGGAATATGAGTGGCAGCTTTTTAAAAAATTTACAGTAGTTCCCTCATCATTAATACAATTGTGGACTTAACCCTCTGAGTGCCGAGCAGTTTCTAGTGTTTTTTTTCTCTGCAAAGTGAAGTCCTACTCTTCCATAGTTTCAGGAAAGCCAAGGCTGTATGTTTATGCAACGCAAGTATGACTTCAAACATTTAAAACAATAATTAAAAGCTATAAATCACAAGAAAAGGGGAAATAGAGAGATTTATTGTTCTCTGATTTTAACATTTAAATAAAATAAATTGTGGAATAAGTGCATACAACACATTTTCAGGTACCCTAAAGCCAAGGAAAAGTAGTAAAAATATTGGTAGTGACTCTACATTCATAGAAACTAAAAAATTGTTAACTAAAAAACTGAACTAAAAAACTGCACCTGTATAGGTTCAGGACAATCATGACTAAAACCAGATGTAAATCAACAGTGTCTCCTGAGCAGTATGACCTCATCAAACTGCAATATTCATTACATCATTATTAGAAGCTATTCACACTGTATAAGCCGTTTACAGTCATTACTGCCAAAAACATTGACACAGTTTACAGTCGTCATGTCAGAGGCTTTGTGTTAATCTGAAAACAGTTTCTGTCAATAATGAGACGGAGTGCTGAGCAGCTCTTCGCAGAAATGTTATGCCTGCCCTCAGATTCTATGATTTCCAAAACTTTGAATAGAAACGCCCAAAAATATTGCTCATATTGAAGTCACAGATGTCTGCCATCTCCTGGTGCAGTACTTACTACATGAGGCACCATATTTGCAACAATGGCTTATCAAATGTAACAATGTTGCTTGTCACAATTGTGCGACTTTGGCTCTTAAAAGGTTAAAATTAGTGCTTTTCTTCTTTTGTTTGTTTGTTTTGCCACTAGCTGGTTGGGATTCAGTGGGCTAAATAAAGTGCAACTAGAGCCTCATATAGTCTACATATCTATATATTTCTACAGTAATATTATTTCAGAAGTGTAGGCTTTGCATCGCATATATTTTTTTTGGCCAAGGCAAGGAAGTGACATCATTTCATACCCTCTATAGATCTTCACGTAGTTACTGAAATACTGATGTAGTTGCATAAAGATCTACTATCTGGCCTCAACCACCAAGGCCTTACTCTGACAAGTATCAGGAGGGATTGCCAATCAGAGTGAAGGGGTTTGTGAAATAGGGAGCCTTAGAGAGACAGCAGCTAAAGAAAAAGCATTTCAAACAGAGGCTGAAATAGGGACAGGCACCTTTCACATTTGAACTGATATAGTATAGATGCCTGCTATCTAGGAATAGGTGCCAGTACTCAACTGTACCAATTTTTGGAACTTTTGTATGTGTTTATGTGGTAAAAACTGTTAATTTGTCTAATGATGAAATCTCAAAATGTTTTGATTTCAGTGTACTGATTTTTAAAAATGAAGTTTAACAAATAATTCATAACAACCTTCAACTGTTTGTGCTGTAACTTTGCAGTTATATCACAAATTTCTTCAAAATGAAAGCCTTGGACTATAATTAACTAAAACTTATTAAATAACTTACAGCTACACAGTGTCTTTTCTAAATGGAAATGGAAAATCACCCACTCTAGCTCCCCTCACAGTCACAAGGATGGGTGTAGTTATTGAAACTGTACTGTTTGATGTTACGTGAACTGATTCTCATAAAACAGACAGAATTCAGTTGGTGACCATAAAGGTACTCGCTTTGGTACCCATCTCTAGGCTGAAATAAGAGTTTTCTAAAACACCAGGCATGGAAAAAGATGGACTCTTTTCAACTGCCAATCATATAAAGGGGCAACAGTGGTGCAGGATGGAACAAAAAAAAGGAAAAAGAAAAAATCGTGATACATCCTCTACATCTCCAAGATGCAGATTTGCAGTTTAGAGAAAGAAAAAAAAAACATACTGCCATAGTTTTCCAGACATAAACCTGTGCAGCTTTGCTAAATGCAAAACACTTCCAAGACTCATCTGTTTCATGTAGCAAAGCACTGAAGCAGTAAAACATAAAAACTTGTCTCACGCATTGAGAAATCTGAACAAATACCTTTACATTTCTACAATCAATATACTGTAATTTCTGGTTTCTTATAACCCATGAGGGTTGGGCACTTATGTGCATGTCACATAAATAAAATGAAATACAACACAATACAATACAAAACTACCATTAGAAGAGGATTGTCTATGTCCATGAGTGTGAAGGCAGACTTACATTTCTTGGAAACATCTTTGAAATTTTTCTTTATTCAAAGAGAATTGTCTCTCTTCTGTTTACATTCAAACATAATTTGTGTCTCATTGTGGTGGATCAGTACTGGAACACGTGAGCTATACCACAGATAAAGAAATCTTTGAGAAGTGCTCAGAGGGAAGCCCATTATCACAATAACTGACAATGACACCAGCTTTTTACCCCCCCTCCTCCTCTTCCTTTTTCTTCTTCTTTTGTTTCTATCACTTGTGAGTGAAACCTTGAAACTGTCTTTCTCTTCCAATTACCAGAAACATAACCTGGCAGGTTTGATAGTGTTCCCCATAATCTCTGCTGCTTCCTTCCCTCTGCATCCTCCCGTACCCTCTGGCATTGCACGAGTGCCACAAGGGGTTAGAGTACAACCTGCCCCGGCGTCAACCCCTCTGCACCTTGTCTTGATGCCCTTGAGCGGTAATTGGTCGAATCCCTGCAGAATCTGACTTGAGGGCATAGAAATCCACAGCTCCCCAATCAGAGGACTGTCAATCATTCTGCCAACTAAACTAAAGCCGGGGATAACTAACAGGCTGAGATTGGAATTTAGAGTTAGAGAGACATAAATCTTTTGGACAAGTTTGTGCTCTGCCAGGTAGGCGATCGGCAGACTGAATGATAGTGATGCTGCCAACACGGTGGTTAGAGAGAAGCCGAACATCCAATTTAGCTTTCACTGCCAGAGAGGAGATGTGCAATTTTCTTGTTCCAAATATGTAAAAGTGACAACATGGAGACAGCTATAATATGAATACTGAATGGAAAATGAAAACATTTTCACAAATTCATACCCATTTTTTTAACAGTGTGTGGATGACACTTTTAAAAAAGCAGCATGTCTTTGTGGGACTACACTGAGTCTGACTCACTCATTGGAAGGTTTTTCACCTCCTCAGGTGGTTTCTGTCCAGAAAGTCAGAAGCAGCTGAACGCTCCTGGCATAATCCTCCTGATCACGCTCTGTGGGGGTTAAATGAACAAAATGAATAATGTAAAATAAAACCACCAGGAAAGTCTAAAACTGTAATCAGTTTCTATGAGTCAGTTTTGCAGATGATGGTTTTTTGCAAAGGTGGAGAACTTGATGCTCATAAACTGTGAAGGATTGTGAAAATGACATGACTGATCAGTGGGGGTGGGCCACAATTTCCTGCGCTTTGAAAATCTACCCCTTAAATGAAAATTGAAGCATTATTCAAACTCATTCATTGTTTTTACCCATTCCTGGTTGTTACATTAAGTTTCTGCCTGATGACACACCATATTGTATAACAGCTGTCTTTACCTGATGTGCAATGGGCAATGGGCAATGTTTTATATGGTGCACCCTCCCATGGGGGATTAACAAACATCAACAAAAGAAATCCAATAGCATTGTTATCAAAATTGTCATTAACCTATAAGGTTACAAGTCACCAAAAAAATTGTGCCATTGTAATTATTTGGACAATATTTTGATGTAGAATTATGATAAATGATGGTATTAGTCTATTTACTTTGTTATGTAGAAACATATAACATTATCTATAGCTGTGAAAAATGATATTCTCAATAAATAACTGTTACATTTTAATTTTATGAGTTTTAAAATCTAAGTTACAATCTTAGAAAGCTTGTACAGAAGTGTTTTCAGTACAGCATTGTTTAGTTGGATTTTAGTTTTCATTATTTTTAATTTTTTGTTTTAGTCTAGTTTGAGTTTGATCAATTTCTAAATACGTTTTGTTAAAGCTGTTGTCTGTTCAGGCTGTATTTTCAATAAACACAAATAATCAAAAACAAATGCTATTATTGGAGTGAGGGTTCACATAATTCTTGNTCCTGTTTTATCACACTTTAATTCCCTCCAGGGACTTTTCTTTTACAGCATGTAGCCTTGGTTTAAATGAACTGACATTCCCCTGAGTGCTGCCTGGATTTAGATTTCTTTTCAAATATATCCTCAGAGGGTTTACCGACTGCTTTTTTTCAGCCCGGTGCTTCAGATTCATGCGAGTGCAGCCACAGTCTGCTGCTGTCGGCCACTGAGCAGCTTCAGTGGAGCGAGCGGAGGTTTAAGTGGCTTCCTCAAGGGCACCACAGTGTGTTTGTGGAGAGAGCTCAGACTGTTGCTCATTCATTTTCCAGCCCTCCATATCCCCCAAGATAATCTGTCCAGAAATCTAACAACCAGGAAGAATTCCTTTCTCTGTGTCTTTGAATATATACACGTCCAGCTGGTCCAGAGTGTGTGTGTGTGTATATGTGTGTGCGTGTGTGTGGACGTTTCCTTTGTTCTCACACTCCCCGTCTTACAGTCTGTCTTGTGTGTCCTACTTCATCCTGCAGTATAATGGAAGTGTGTGACAGCCACATCTGAAGTCAGGAGATGAAAGACATTTACAAGTAGGTGTCTGCTCCCCCTCCATGTGTCTTTCTCTCTCTCTCTTTCACACACACACACACATAAACACACCACAGGCTTACAACACATCACAGTGATCGAACAACTTCCTTCCTGTTGAATTCACAATATTAGCTATCAAAATTTTTATCCATTTATCACACACCATGTTATGTTTTTTGTTTAAAGGGTGTTTTTTTTCATGTATTGATTTCCTTAAACTGACCTAAATTAAGGATTAGAGCAACAGCAAAAGAAAAAACCTAGAGATGCACATTATTGGATTTTGTGTATATCAAATATGCCAATATATATACACACACATTTTTCCATTACAAAGAACATCCAGTTCCACCTGTCCCGGAATTTTCCTGTTACTCTTACTGTTTAAGTGTGTTCATTTAAGAAATAGGTATCAAGTAATTATGCGACTCAAAGAGGGGGTATTCTGTTTTCCCATTCTATAATCATGGATATAAAGTAGCAATGCTAGGGGTCAGAATAAATGTGTGTAGATCTTTGAGCTTCTACATATCCATGTGTTGTAGAAATCCTTGAATCCGTGTGTAACCTGATTCAAATGCTCTGTTCTAAAAATTAAGGGGTCGACTTGACTTAACAGCAGGCAGAAGTCACTGTGGTTAAGCCCACTGAGTGTCAGAAAGAGGAATATGAGTGGCAGCTTTTTTTAAAATTTACAGTAGTTCCCTCATCATTAATACAATTGTGGACTTAACCCTCTGAGTGCCATGCAGTTTCTAGTGTTTTTTTTTCTCTGCAAAGTGAAGTCCTGCTCTTCCATAGATTCAGGAAAGCCATGGCTATATGTTTATGCAACGCAAGTATGACTTCAAACATTTAAAACAATAATTAAAAGCTATAAATCATAAGAAAAGGGGAAATAGAGAGATTTATTGTTCTCTGATTTTAACATTTAAATAAAATAAATTGTGGAATAAGTGCATACAGTACATGTTCAGGTACCCTAAAGCCAAGTAAAATAGGAAAAATATTGGTAGTGACTACATTCATAAAAACTAAAAAATTGATACATGGATTTTTTTTACCCACAGTGGTGTCATTCATCAGTGTAACATGAAGTCCTGCACCTCTATAGGTTCAGGACAATCATGCCTAAAACCAGATGTAAATCAACAGTGTCTCCTGAGCAGTATGACCTCATCAAACTGCAATATTCATTACATCATTATTACAAGCTATTCACACCGTATAAGCCGTTTACAGTCATTACTGCCAAAAACATTGATACAGTTTACAGTCTTCATGTCAGCGGCTTTGTGTTAATCTGAAAACAGTTTCTGTCAATAATGAGACGGAGTGCTGAGCAGCTCTTAGCAGAAATGTTATGCCTGCCCTCAGATTCAATGATTTCCAAAACTTTGAATAGAAATGCCCAAAAATATTGCTCATATTGAAGTCACTGATGTCTGCCATCTCCTGGTGCAGTACTTACTACATGAGGCACCATATTTGCAACAATGGCTTATCAAATTTAACAATGTTGCTCGTCACAATTGTGCAACTTTGGCACTTAAAAGGTTAAAATTGGTGCTTTTCTTCTTTTGTTTGTTTGTTTGTTTTGCCAATAGCTGGTTGGGATTCAGTGGACTAAATAAAGTGCAACATGAGCTTCATATATTCTACATATCTGTATATTCTACAGTCATATCATTTCTGAGGCGTAGGCTTTGCGCCGTGTATTTTTTGGGCCAAGGCTGCAAGGAAGTGACATCATTTCATACTCTCTATAGATCTTCACAGAATTACTGAAATACTGATGTAGTTGCATTAAGATCTACTATCTGGCCTCAACCACCAAGGCCTTGCCCTGACAAGTATCAGGAGGGATGGCCAATCAGAGTGAAGGGGTTTGTGAAATAGGGAGCCTTAGAGAGACAGCAGCTAAAAAAAAGCATTTCAAACAGAGGCTGAAATAGGGACAGGCACCTTTCACATTTGAATTGATACAGTACTGATGCCCGTTATCTAGGAAATGGTGCTAGTACTCAATGGTACCAATTTTTGGAACTTTTGTATGTGTTTATGTGGTAAAAACTGTTAATTTGTCTAATGATGATATCTCCTCATGCTTCGATTTCAATGTATCGATTTTTGAATAAATAAAGTTGAACAAATAATTCATCACAACATTCAACTGTTTGTGCTGTAACTTTGCAGTTATATCACAAATTTCTTCAAAATGATAGCCTTGGACTATAATTAACTAAAACTTATTAAATAACTTACAGCTACACAGTGTCTTTTCTAAATGGAAATGGAAAATCACCCACTCTAGCTCCCCTCACAGTCACAAGGATGGGTGTAGTTATTGAAACTGTACTGTTTGATGTTGCGTGAACTGATTCTCATAAAACAGACAGAATTCAGTTGGTGACCATAAAGGTACTCGCTTTGGTACCCATCTCTAGGCTGAAATAAGAGTTTTCTAAAACACCAGGCAGAGAAAAAGATGGACTTTTTTCAACTGCCAATCATATAAAGGGGTAACAGTGGTACAGGATGGAACAAAAAAAAGGAAAAAAAAAACATGATACATCCTCTACATCTTCAAGATGCAGATTTGCAGTTTAAAAAAATAACACACTGCCATATTTTTCCAGACATAAACCTGTGCAGCTTTGCTAAATGTAAAACACTTGCCAAGACTCATCTGTTTCATGCAGCAAAGCACTGAAGCAGTAAAACATAAAAACTTGTCTCACGCATTGAGAAATCTGAACAAATACCTTTACATTTCTACAATCAATATAATGTAATTTCTGGTGTCTTACAATCCATGAGGGTTGGGCACTTATGTGCATGTCACATAAATAAAATGAAATACAACACAATACAATACAAAACTACCATTAGAAGAGGATTGTCTATGTCCATGAGTGTGAAGGCAGACTTACATTTCTTGGAAACATCTTTGAAATTTTTCTTTATTCAAAGAGAATTGTCTCTCTTCTGTTTACATTCAAACATAATTTGTGTTTCATTGTGGTGGATCAGTACTGGAACACGTGAGCTATACCACAGATAAAGAAATCTTTGAGAAGTGCTCAGAGGGAAGCCCATTATCACAATAACTGACAATGACACCAGCTTTTTACCCCCCCTCCTCCTCTTCCTTTTTCTTCTTCTTTTGTTTCTATCACTTGTGAGTGAAACCTTGAAACTGTCTTTCTCTTCCAATTACCAGAAACATAACCTGGCAGGTTTGATAGTGTTCCCCATAATCTCTGCTGCTTCCTTCCCTCTGCATCCTCCCGTACCCTCTGGCATTGCACGAGCGCCACAAGGGGTTAGAGTACAACCTGCCCCGGCGTCAACCCCTCTGCACCTTGTCTTGATGCCCTTGAGCGGTAATTGGTCGAATCCCTGCAGAATCTGACTTGAGGGCATAGAAATCCACAGCTCCCCAATCAGAGGACTGTCAATCATTCTGCCAACTAAACTAAAGCCGGGGATAACTAACAGGCTGAGATTGGAATTTAGAGTTAGAGAGACATAAATCTTTTGGACAAGTTTGTGCTCTGCCAGGTAGGCGATCGGCAGACTGAATGATAGTGATGCTGCCAACACGGTGGTTAGAGAGAAGCCGAACATCCAATTTAGCTTTCACTGCCAGAGAGGGGATGTGCAATTTTCTTGTTCCAAATATGTAAAAGTGACAACATGGAGACAGCTATAATATGAATACTGAATGGAAAATGAAAACATTTTCACAAATTCATACTCATTTTTTTAACACTGTGTGGATGACACTTTTAAAAAAACAGCATGTCTTTGTGGGACTACACTGAGTCTGACTCACTCATTGGAAGGTTTTTCACCTCCTCAGGTGGTTTCTGTCCAGAAAGTCAGAAGCAGCTGAACACTCCTGGCATAATCCTCCTGATCACGCTCTGTGGGGGTTAAATGAACAAAATGAATAATGTAAAATAAAACCACCAGGAAAGTCTAAAACTGTAGTCAGTTTCTATGAGTCAGTTTTGCAGATGATGGGTTTTTGCAAAGGTGGAGAACTTGATGCTCATAAACTGTGAAGGATTGTGAAAATGACATGACTGATCAGTGGGGGTGGGCCACAATTTCCTGTGCCTTGAAAATCTACCCCTTGAATGAAAATTGAAGCATTATTCAAACTCATTCATTGTTTTTACCAATTCCTGGTTGTTACATTAAGTTTCTGCCTGATTACACACCATATTGTATAACAGCTGTCTTTACCTAATGTGCAATGGGCAATGGGCAATGTTTTGTATGGTGCACCCTCCCATGGGGGATTTACAAACATTAACAAAAGAAATCCAATAGCATTGTTATCAAAATTGTCTTTAACCTATAAGGTTACATGTCACCAAAAAAATTGTGCCATTGTAATTATTTGGACAATAGTTTGATGTCGAATTATGATAAATGATGGTATTAGTCTATTTACTTTGTTATGTAGAAACATATAACATTATTTATAGCTGTGAAAAATGATATTCTCAATAAATAACTGTTACATTTTAATTTTATGAGTTTTATTTTTTTTAACATTATTTTTATTGTCAATTGCAAATCAAGCAAATAGTGTACACTTTCTGCATATATGTCTTTTCGTACTTTCATACAAAAACAAAAACAGACACACAAAAAAAAAAAAAAAAAAAAAAAAAAAAAAAAAAAAAAAAATAATAATAATAATAATAATCATAATAATCATAATAATCATAATAAAATTATGATGGTTTGCAACATCCAAAGAAATTTATCTTGCAATCGATGTGTAGGTCGGGAAGAACCATTTGTATACATCACGATAAGGTACATAAAATAAAATAAAAACAACAAGGAACATCACACAGAACAAAACAGAACAAATCCCACCCACCCCAGTTCCCCATGTGGCTCTCTATCTGTTTTCTTTTGTTACATTAGGTCGCTTTTTCAAACATTAATATATATCAATTTTTTCCATTTTAAGTTGGTCTAGGAAGAAATGATTGAGATGATTGAGGGACTTCCGGGATGCGGTCAAGGAGAGTAGACGAATTTTATGAGTTTTAAAATCTAAGTTACAATCTTAGAAAGCTTGTACAGAAGTGTTTTCAGTACAGCATTGATTAGTTGGATTTTAGTTTTCATTATTTTTAATTTTTTGTTTTAGTCTAGTTTGAGTTTGATCAATTTCTAAATAAATTTTGTTAAAGCTGTTGTCTGTTCAGGCTGTATTTTCAATACACACAAATAATCAAAAATAAATGCTGTTATTGGAGTGTGGGCTCACATAATTCTTGCCCCCCCCCCTGCATATTTCAGTGCCATGGCTGGGGCACCCCTGTCTAAAGAGTCTGGACACACCCCTGCTTGTTATTGTGAACCTCATTGCATGTACGTTATGTTACTGATTGAACAGGTGGATTTATGATGAACACAGGGTTCAACTGGTAGAATCAACAGTTAAAGTGAAAGAGAAGACTCGACTTCCCAGGTAAAAGTCAAACAACTCATTACCTCTGTCTTCGTGATGTATCCTCTCCTTGTCTCTCTTCTCTTCTTCTTTCTGCCTCCTGGTCTCCTGAAGCCCTCGTGGTGTTTTTTTTTTTTTTTCTTTTTTGTAACATTATAACAGTTGCTTTTTTATATGGTATTGTTGGTTTGTGCAGTTTATGTCTGATAAACTGCTCCCATACATTGAGCAGGTAACCAGGATGAGCAGTGATGTTGAATTTAATTTAAATGATAGACAGGAAATTATGTTACATAAAAAAGACCATGCTAAGTCCCATGACTGTTGGCACCCTAGCATTTGCCCATACTGCTTATGTTATAGGCCAGCCCTGGTTTGACAGTAGAAAAAGAAAAGCGACATTTGCTGTAATTACAGGTGTCAATGTGCTTTTTAACCGCTGGAACTTGGATCTAAATTTAGATTTATATTTTGATGTTTGATAATTACAATGATAACTGAATACATACCAGTGATTATAAAGTAGTCTGGAAGCTTAAAGTGCCCATCTCCACTGATATGATACTCTGTTGTGGTTTTTACAGTACTTATGCTTTTATAATTTGTTGCACACAAGAATCAGTCCAAAGATTACGAAGAGGCTTTATTTCTTACAACTGGAGAGAGATAGAACTACATGACTTCACTTTGACTTTTGTGCATCATAAATGAGTGACATCTTTTGTGTCTGAATGAACGGTAAAACCACTCATGTAGAGTGGAAGGATTCCCTGAGTTCCCTGAAGGCGTGCTGTGGTCTCTGGCACTAAGGCATTAACAGCAGATCCTCCAGGACGCTGTGAGGTTGGTTTTCTTGGACATCCCACAGATGCTTGATTAGACTGAGACTTGCACTGTGTTAATTTCATTAATGAAAACTGTGACTGAAAAAAAAAAAAAAGAAAAACTGGGCTGCCTCAAAGCAAGAGGGTTCCTGGGGCAGGTGTCTGTCTGTGTGGCGCTGGCATGGGTGTTTGTCTGCGGGTCCTCGAGCCTCCTCCTACAGTCCAAAAACAGGCTCATCAGGTTGATTGGTTTTTCTCAACAGCCTGTAGGTGTGAATTTGAATGGTTGCCTGTAGTAGCGGCTCGTGACAAGAATTACTGATGAAGGAAGAGTGAACAAGTTTGATTCTGTGTGGAACTGTTACTTTCATTCAAACAACTCTCTGTTACGGTAAAAGAGGGCAGTGTTCAAGGGGCAGTCCACGCCTGAAATACACCTGATACAGCTCTGCTCTGTTGCGTGTCGATTGCTTTTCTCAACTCACATTGTCTGCATGTTAAGTCCAGTAAGCCTCATGGCTGACTGACAGCTGGAGTCACGGACCCAGGAGTTCCCGTGCTCCTCACTCCATTCATGTTGGGCTGTAAAACCTCATAGTTGACTCCTGGTGTCTCTACTCATTATGTCCCTTTGTTATTGTAGTCAAGCTAAATATCTGAAATTTAATTTTGACAAAGTTCATTTTATTCTGATCGTAACACATTCTTTTTTGGATGGTTATCATGTAGTGGTGGGGGATCAACCTAAAATAAAGATAAATTGATACCAGTGTTGGTATCAGTATTGATCAATATTTGCATAATGAATGAACACATGTAGAGTTATGTACTTAACAACAAAAGGTGAAATAACTGAAAACATGTTTTATATTCTAGTTTCTTCAAAATAACCACCCTTTACTCTGATTACTGCTTTGTTTACCTTTGTCATTCTTCAAGAGGTCATCACCTGAAATGGTTTTCTCTTCACAGTTGTGCCTTATCAGGGTTAATTAGTGGAATTTCTGCCTTTATCAATGGGGTTGGGACCATCAGTTGTGTTGTGCAGAAGTCAGGTTAATACACAGCCAACAGCCCTATTGGACAACTGTTAAAATTCATACTATGGCAAGAACCAATCAGCTATCTAGAGAAAAAAATGGCCATCATTACTTTAAGAAATGAAGTCAGTCCGGTAAAAAGTCAGAAAAATACAGAAAACGCAAATGAAATGAGAAGGTGTGTCCAAACTTTGGGCCTGTACTGTATATATGTATATGACTGCGTAAATGCAGTTAACATGAATTCCTGAAAATTCTCGTTGAAAGCTACCAACTTTGAGATTCACATAATTTTCCCACCCTACCAGTAACTCTCCATGACGACGCCCTCATCAAAGACGCCCACAATCTTACACCAACCGAGTGTATCATGTTCAAAGTGAGGACAGAAACAAACACATCCCCTGACAGTTCCTATTAAAGCTAAAACAAATGAAATCCTCCTCTCTGCTCACTGATCATTCCATTACAGTTGATGGTTGTGAGCCACAAGTCGTACCAAACCAAGCCTTAACTGCACCCAAATCAATAAAATTGATTCATGTTATGTGTTTTTTTGTCCATTAAGTCTACAATTGATTCCTACGTAACATACTTAAAGATCTGAAGAGGCTGGAAACAACCTGTAGTAACAGTCACAGCTTAGTGTGTGTGCTTGTATCATGGTTATGTTGTTCACACTTTGTTTCCCTGTCTCATCACTTCCTTGTGAGCATGTCTAATTAAAAATGTCTCTGATTTATTTCTTTAAAATTCTAACAAAAAAGAATATAACAGACAATTAATATTTTGTCTTTGCAGAAAAAGGACTTCTCTGTGTTAAAGTGAGGACTCGTGAGGAGAAAAGCGGTGTTTTTTTTTCCCAAACAGAAGGCACAAAGAAAGCAACAAATAAAATAAATGAATATTTCTTTTCTGGGTGAGACCATAAAGGGACTTAGATATTCTCCAAAGTGGCCGCACAATATCCCGCTCAGCTCCTCGGAGCATTAATAAATAGATATTTATTTTCTCTTGCTGCTGCAGCTGTGGATGCATCTCCTGTTTCCCTGAGCAAAACAACAGCTTCCTTATGGTCAGAGGATCCATCTCTGAGCCATAAAAGCCCACATTCGATCCTCATAACCCCCGGCTTCCACCCTGCAGGAGCGTCCTTTTAATCACAACTCTAAATCTGTGCCGGGTTCTGGGGCTGCTGACCCTGCAAACTGACCTTCCTGGTGGTGGCGGGGAGTCGAGCGGCAACACAACAACTCGCCAATCGATAGAGAATTAGAAAGTTCACCGGCCATTTTGCTTCCAAGTGTTGATCACACAAGAAGGACAGCAGTCGATGGTGATCCCATTCAACCAGGATCGATGCCAGGAATGATCTGCACCAGCACCATCACTCTCAGGACTCACAGGGATTACAGCTGGGCGCTGGTTTATTTTTTTGAGCCTCATTTATTTCTCCTCCAACAAGACGCTGCTGTCAGGCAGAGTGTTATACTTCAGTCAGAGCTTCCTTTCTGCCTCTGAGGTGAACTGCTCTGTTCTGGCACCACTGAATACTCCTCAATAACACACAGGCAAACAACTAAAGGATCTAGTACATACATTTTGATCTGTAATTATAACAGGGTTCCCGCATATCCTTAAAAAGTCTTAAAACAATGTATGTAAAACTATGGCTTTAAATAATCTAGAATTCATTAAAATGTTATATCCTGGTCTTAGAATCAGAATCAGAATAGCTTTATTTTTTCATTCTGTATCAGTTACATCCCATCCAAGAAACATTAAGACACAGAGACATAAACATGGGGGAACAGAACAAGATAACTGTGGAGTCACCAGTGTGTGCAGTGCCCCATTTCCTTAGAAGGAAGGAAGAAGAAACAAGAAGAGAAACAAGGGTGGAAAAAAAACTTAATGCCAGACTAGGCTCCAGAGGGGGCACAGTTTGGGATAAGGAAGAAAAAATTAAATTAAATAAGTTACTCGAAGGTCTTACATTTGTCAGAGGAGGATTTGTCAATGTTTTATTGTTTTTCCTTTTTTTGTGGGACTTTTCAAGAAGGAGATGTAAAGTGGATACTGTTTTACAAGCTGCTGATGTAAATTATCTGCATCCTAGATAGGCAGTCTATGACTATGGGTCAGTGTTTGCACGTTTACATACAGCTGTTAACCAGAGAGGATCACTTTATGTTCAATAAAGAGAATGGATGAGTCTCATTGAGTGACACACATGCTATGATTTTGTTATTATGCAGCAAGATCCTCCAACCATCAACTATATTTATGGTGTTTAAAGTCTTAAATTTCATTCAAGGTTGCATTTTAAAGGCATAAAAAAGTCTTAAATGTGACTTGTCGAAACCTGCAGGTACCCTGTATAAACATATAGGTTTTTAAATTTGCATCACTTCATTAACACACATAATGACTGGATGATTTACATCGTGGTTTGAACCGTGTGATTGCCAGTAAAACCTGCACCAACCACCTGATGAATCAGTAAAAGGTCTCAGTTGTTTCTGACGGTCAGTCTGCAGGATCTGAAATGTGCTCTAAATGAATACTGCAGATTGAATTGACTGAATCTCAATGTCCTCTCTAAACCCTGAGCTCTGAGCCCCTCAGGGCTTAATTGACGTCACCTGGAAAGTGATTGAGTGCACGAGGCTTCAAGGGGCTGAAAATGATATAACCAGGAATGAGGCTGACCTTTGACCCTTCTCATGTAACCTACCTGACATCATGTCGCTCACTTGAGCAGCATTATGGGTTTTTATTTTTACAATTTTCACTTTCCTCAAACCCAAGGTGCTTAAAGGACCAGTGCCTGACTTTAAAGTGATCTGGACTCTTATGTTGGACACAGATGTAACAGTTTATTAATGTACTGATGATTCATCAAACAGCTTAACCTTAAAACAGAACAAATGTATTGATATGTATATTGTACTGTACACAGATATGTGTTAAGATCTGTTTACTGAAGTTGCTGTGAGGACTTTCAGGAATCAGTTTCCCATGAGCACCATCACCCACTGTTTGAAAGAGTCGACTCTTGTCAACGTGTGTGTTTGTTTTGGAAGCAGATGAATGGAGAGCAGATCTCTTAAAAACTCCTTCATTTCTTGTGGGTGCTAACATGTTGCATGAGTGATGATTTTGGAAGCAGAGGCTGAAATGTTTGGATTTAGGTTATAAAGCTGCAGACCTGACTCACTACTGTACGGTGCTGGATGGTGTGATGAAAAAAAGAAAACTTATCATGGTGATATTTTTTTTTAACTTTAAAGATTGTGATGGCATCATGGTAAAACACTGTCTTGTCATTAATGTGTTAAATCAGTGGTTTGGTAATTTTATAATACCAAGTAAGCCTCATTTGCATGGGGTTAGTATTGTGAAACAACATCCCATAATTTTGGAATCACCCTCAACATCAGTATTAGGCCTGATGCATTAACACGCCTGTAAATAACTTGGCATTACTCATGTTTCTGATTGAAAACTCTGCACAGACCCACCTTGTTTTAGTGGCAGCATCTCACTCTGCAGCTGTACATTCAGATAAAAGAAGAAGACGTCCATCCAGCTTCAGTAAAATAATTTGCATTGAAAACTTCTGGACTTGCAGAATAAATGTAATTACCTTAAAAATTAAAGGGGCAGTGAGCAGTTCAATCACCAAAAAGTCTCATTTTTATATACATGCCTGATCATAATATGCCATGTAAAATGGGAGTGTCAGCACCAAAATGGGATATTTCTGAATATCAATGTTTAGCTTCCCAATAAGGACTGAATGCGTCAGATTGGACCAGATTGATTTACGACACACCAAGGTCACTATGACAACACCATACCGGCTGAGGAAGTTCAGCAGTGAGAAAAGAGATCCGTGTTTCTCTCTTCTGAAAACAATGTTTATGATTTATTTAGTAGTAATAGTGGAAGCAGAAGCAGGACTGTCTGACAGAAGAAATATAAGAGAGCATATGAAAGCTAAACAGGAGAGTGACACAGCTAAAACATGAGCTGAAGGCTGAAACAACTACTAAAGACTAAAATATGGACTATAAGTTAAAACATAAACTGAAACTTCACTCTAACCCTCAATACTGTCATTATGATTTAAAAAGAGTAAACACAGCTGTTTGTTGATAAATGGCTTCAGCCACAAACAATGAGTGAAAGAAAAGTTTTTGTTATCCTTCATATTCTCTGAAAAATGGACAAAAAATCATAAATTCTACCAGGGTGTGTAAACTTATGAGCACAACTGTAATACTTCAGTGATCTGTTTAAAGCTGAGAGTCTGTCAATAAAATGGAGAGTGATGTTATGTTTGCTCTGATGTTAAATGAGCTCTGCCAGGACATCACAAGGATTCACTGAGTTACACCACGACATTATGCTAAATGTAGCCGGCTACTAAACTATTGTACAAACTTACAAAGTTTGCTTTTTGTCACATTTCAAACAACAGCACTACATAACTGTCGATAAATACATAGCCTTGTCGCGTTGCATCCAGTATCCAGCACAGCAAAGGCCGTACTTTGTTGTCAATAAGAGATTAAAAAAGAGAATCATTGGTGTTATAAAAACAAACTGTAATGAATAAAACTGTTCGGTAAATGTTTGTATTGGTTGTAAAAATTGACTCATGTATGATCTGTTTTTATGAAGGAGGTGGGGATTCTAGTCGCACATTTTGGATTCACCTTTGGATGGGTTTTGTGTCGCCCTTTCTTATTTGTGAATTGAGTAGTATATAGTGCTTGCTCACAAGGGTTTACAAGCGGCTGCAATTTTGTGTTTTTCATCCCAGCACTGGTGGGTTTCCACCACCTGAGTCTGGCATCATAGCAATAGTCAGTTGATAAGCACCACTTACGTTCAAATTCAGAGCGAGCAAGTCTTTCCCATAATTCATCTCTGCTCTGGTGGGAGCATTGTCCCAAAGTACAAGTGGCCATCCAGTTGTTTGATGAGCATGATAATTATTTCAGCCATATGCCAGAGCTCCTAAAGCACCTGCTCAAACCAAACATCCAGCACAGACGGAGTCCAGCTCGAGACGCTGTTTGCCACCAACAAACGCTTCTTATTGACATTCTCTTTATTCATTATTTACCACTGCATCTCTCACTGTTTGTCCTTTTTTTATCACTCTCATCTTGGCCATTCCTTCAAAACCCCTCCACACACCCACACTCCCAGTTTCCTCTCTCGTCCCCAACCCCCACCCCTATCCCGCTCACTTGATTATGTGGAGCCAGAGTCGGGGAAAGTGTCACTATGGAAACAGGGGCAGAGGCAGCGGAGGGCTCTCTATGGGAGTGAGGGGGAAAGAAAGAGGGAGGGAAGAAAGACAGAGGACTGGCCAGTGCTGAGGAATCTGTGAGTGGTGTTCTGACTGAAAAAGACGCCGGGCTCACAGAGAGATTCATACACGCCTGTAAAAAAACACAGCTGGATGCTGAGGTTTCTTCTTCTTCTTCTTTTTCTTCTGGCTTTGTCTCAGCACTTTCTTATCGTGGAAAAAAGCAGAGAGTGAGATGAGTAACACACCAGATGTGATGTGATTCAATAACTCGGTGTAGAAAAATATGAGCAGCAGCCCTTTGATAAAGATTTACAGCTCCTGTTTGAACACTGAAAACCATTTTCTGTCTCTAATATACTTCCTACAACTGGAGACGACAATGAAAAACCAACATATGAAAGTGGCTTTTGCCTTCACTTAGGTCATTTATTCACAGGTGGGAAACACCTGAACAGGGTTTGAGGATCACTTGATGAAAAACGTGGTACACTGTAAATAAACAGGTTGCTGTAAACTTCTTGGCAGCAAGGTTAAAGTAGAGTACTGTAAACACGTCTACAGTGCCCTTAATGGATTTTAGTTTACAGCGATTACTGTATTTTTGTGTCACAATCTTTTGCAGTTTATACTATTAGTGGAACTTAAATTCAGTTAAAGTGAACAAAGGAAAACACTAAAATAAACAGAGGTGGTCTCATTTTTATAAATCGCTCATGTCCAGTTTCTCAAATATCTCAGTTTGCAGCTTTCCTTCCTCATGAGTGTTGTTAAAGAGAACCATTTCAACGATCTTAAACAGTCAATGAAGGTTGGGAAAAACATTCAGATGATTCAAAATAATGCAGCTCCAAAGCCAAAACCCATCATCAGTTTTGGATTGTCTGACACACCTTAGCAGGTGTTAAAACAATGAGAACAGCAGCCCCAGCCTGTTTAAAAAAAGCTCCTGATAAAAGCCTTAACTCTCTTTGTCACTGCTGAGTTTGACGAGTAGGGTGGTGTGGGAGGAAGGAGAGTCAGGAGGGAGCGGGTCATAAAAGGAGGAGGAGTAAAAAAGAGGAGGGGAAAAATAAGAAGGGGGAGCAGTGAGGGAGGGAGGTATGATAGTGAGAAGGGGCTGAGACAGTTGCAGAGCGAGCCAGAGGCAGAGAGGAGGAGGAGGAGGAGGAGGAGGCAGCGAGCAGGAGCAGTCTCCATCCCAGAGAAGACAGAGAAGACGGGGTGAAGCCGCCGATCCCCCCCTCCTGCTTCATCCTCAACTTTAATCCAAGACGTCCACTGTGAGGTACGTAACGTCTCACTGTCTCCTTTGTGCCTCCTCTTTTCATCCTCTTCATCGTCTCCATCAGGTCTGTGAGCCGGCAGCACTCAGACACCGGGGGTGTGAAAGTGTGTGTGCAAAGATCCTGCCAAGTATCAGGCTTTTTCAGCAGCAGGTTGCTCTCTCTCTCCCTCTCTGTGTCTCTGTGAATGTGTGTATGTGTGTGTGTGTTGGTGCAAAATAGGCTCTGATTTATCAAAATGTCAGCAGAGATTCAGCTGAGATGTGGTTTCTTTGACATTTACAGACAGATAAAGTTCCCTGCAATCAGAGCAGATTCACTGTCAGCAGAATGTGACCTGAAGAAAAAAAGTGTAAAAACTTGCTTGTTATGTGTCTTTGTTCTCTTTTACTCAAACTCTGCAGAATTCATCATTCAGATCTTAGAGATAACTGACAGATTTTCAAGCCTCCATACATTTAGTTCACTCTTTGGATGGAGTTTTATTTTGCAAATGCTTATGCAAATATATCTGCAAAAAAAAGCCTTGCTCAAATGTACTTTTTGAGTTTGTGTGACATCGTCATATTGTGGTGAATGTTTCATCTTTCACTATGTGTGAAGCCTTTCAGATGATTTAAAGATAGCAGAGAAGTGTAACTTAATACTGCAGGGACACACATTCAATCACACCTGTAAAAATAAAAGTTGAAAATGATTCATGAACTCCCCGGCCCGTGTGCCTAACACACTGCCTGCCTGACTTAAGTTCTCCCTGAGTATCTGTCCACCGCTCTCTTCATTAGTGCCATTAAGGGCGCGTTAACGTTATCAGGCACATCGTCTGCATCGATCTGCTAACCTGCTCCCAGGGGGGCAATAGCCCGGCCGAGCTGGCCCGTAGTCTTAATTCGTAGTCGTGCTCTTCTTCCTGTGCAGCAGATAGTGTTTCAGAGCAGAGTGGAGAATTATTGAGTGGACTAGCGCAGGGACTGTCTTTGTGCAGATGTCATGATGTCATAGCTTACCAAACGGCTGCACGGTTGGTAGAAAGTGTCCAAAAGAAGTGAAGCAACCTGCTCTGAGAGAGGTGTGGTTTGATGGCTCAGAGTGATAAATGAAGTCTTATTTTAGAGAGTGTAACTCTTTGTGCTTTGAGGGTTTCACTGAAAACTAGATCAGTCCAGCAGCTTTTGTTTTTGTGCTGTGGCTCCGTAATATATGATGTCATCTCAATTCGGCTGCTTTCACCAAATATTCCTGCTTGGACTGGTATAAATGTACAACATCATAATCTTATAACGGTATTAAAAACCCTTTTATCAGAATATTTAACGTGACAGTAAGAAAAATCTCCAACAACTCCACATATCTGTTTCATTCAACGCTCAAAAACGATGTGTTTTCAAAGAGCTTTGACTTCTTTGTTCCAGCCTGCTCTCTAACTCAGCGGCCCATCATGCTCCTCTCACTACAAAAGCTTCCTGTATGATTCATTCTTTGTTGATTTCATGAAAATAACCTGGTTGGAATGATTTGCATGATACCTGTTGATGAGCCAGAGCAGCAGGAGACGATCTTTCCACATTTCTCGATGCAGATGATGTATGGTTGTAATATCTATCTTGTCATTTTACAGAGTTGTCTCATTATCATGCAAATTATTAATCGTCTGATTGAGGATTATCACATAGAGCCATTTACATTTTAATTTGTTTTCTGGGGCTGCAACTAATCATCGTTGTCATCTTCCATTAATTGCTGATTATTCCTGCGACCGATTGATGAATCCTCGTCTCTCTAAAACATGATGTCATGGAAAAGAACGTCTCTTTTATTCAAATTAAAGCGCATTTTGAGCAGCTTAGACTCACAAATTCAGCAAGAGCTCCAATGAAAGTGAAATATATTATCAGAGCAGCCGTATATTTGAAGAAATATATGTAGAAAGCCTAATGGATTAATGTGGGTCTGTACCCTGTGCTGAATACTATCGAGGCGTTTGGTAGAGTGTCAGTAGTTGCAGAGTTGGGGTCACAGTCTCCCTACAGTAGATGCATGTATTCATGTGCCTGTGGGCAGCATCTGTTTGTGTGGACCAGCGTGTGCATGGCAAAGAAAGTATATGGAGATCAATGCAAGCAGCTGTTCTCTCTGCACTTCAAACGCAGCTCTGTTGTTGGCGCATCAACGCTCCGACAGGCCTCGCGCAAGGGGATCAAAGGCTAATGAGACAGCCATCGCACAAACGCACCCGGCAGACCCATGAATATTGATACGGCTCCGAGGGAGAGAGATGGAGGCAGGGTGTCTTCACTCGCTCCGCAGCGGCACCGTAAATTGTAAAGCGGGTAAAGGGTGGGGGTGCGTTTGTGTATTTCAGGGACTTCGGGTCTTGAAATATCAGCAGAGTGTGGACAAGTGTTAATGCTCCTTGATTTGTTGTGTGCAGAAGTTTCCATCATTACTTACATTAGTTACATAAAGTCAAAGTGATGAGGGTGCATCATGGGACCATATCTTCACTCCTACAACAACTCCTACACTCAAAACAAGCTCAAGAAAACTCATAAAGGTCATGATTTTGGAAAGTTATAAACCAGATTACAGCCTCCAACAGTGTTTATCTAAGACTTCTGTTCATAAGAAAATGTTTGCAGTTTGTTTTCGATTTGCAGTAAAAAGCTTTTCTTTCTTTGGTTCTTACAGGACTACGTCAGCCCACACATGTTAGATCACAGTCTGATTGAAACTCTTTATTTTCTCCTTTTCTGCCAAGCCTTTTCTTTCTTTTGAAATAATTCTCAGAAATCCTCAAACACTCCTCAGTGTGTCGTTTCTGGCTTCCCTGACCCCAGTTTGATCATTACGCTGTTAGTCTCTCCCATAATGCACTGCTGCTCTGCTGGTTTACAAAAGTGAAGAAATTAGATTACGCCAAGTTACGAGTGATTATGTTGTGAACGATCTACTCAGTCTCCACCCAAAATGTCTGTATTCATTTTTCTTTAATGTTGCAATAGAAAAACAGAAACACACTCACACAGGGAAAGAGACGTACTGTACCTTTATGGCAGTTCCTGCATCTTCATCTTGGAGGATTTTGAGTTGATCCAAACTACTCAATTAACATGCTTCCAAAGAAATCTTAAAACTAGAACCAGGATTTGACAAGGAATGACTAAAATTAAGGGCGAGTAGCGATAAACCAGAGTCGTTACACACGTTAAGTCATCACAAAAACGTCATCATTATAAGTCTGAACATAACATTTTGGAACCGCTCACTTTGCCATAGTGTTAGCTGCATGCACCACTATAGACTGTATAATCAGTAGACGTCGTAATAGTCAGCTCTCAATGAGGTCTTCACAAAAACTGCTCCCCCTGGTGGCTGGCTGCAGTATAGGTCAAAATCCCCATCTCCTAATGCATTCTAGATGAGAGGTGGTCAAACTTTAAAAAATTATTACACCCCCTAGAAATATTTCTTGCATCCTTGCGCTGCGGTGATTTGAAGATGTTATTTAACTGCATTGTGTTTAAGTCCTCTGTTTTTTGGAGGAGTTGGTTTTTCATGAGTT
Source organism: Thalassoma bifasciatum (assembly GCA_008086565.1). NCBI lineage: Eukaryota > Metazoa > Chordata > Actinopteri > Labriformes > Labridae > Thalassoma > Thalassoma bifasciatum. Next base: position 14,584 of record RPOG01003919.1, on the reverse strand, counting down.
ATAAGACGATAAAAACCGAGTTATAAGTTCGTGTGTAGTTTTTATCGGGGATATAAGAAAATTCTGGAAAGAGAGCCAAACAGAGATTTGACCTTTGACAGAGAAAAAAATAAAACCATGTTTTTGCATATAATTATATTTTGTTATGTGGTTCTGCCTAAATTCTCTACTGTGCAGACTCTAGCTGCTCAATGGCAGCTCCAGTTACTCTTTTGGCTCTTTTGGCTTCAAAACCATACAATGGTGTAAGGCAGTATATTCGATATACAGTCTATGTGCATGACTGACAGATCTTGTTCAATCAACTAGTTGTACCCTAAAAACGAGGCAGGTGCAGACTTTCCTGGTGTATCCATTCATGTATTCACCACCAGTTCTTGGAGTCCTGGTCACGGGGCAGGAACACCATCAGTGAAAACCAATGACCCCTGTTTCTGGTCACTTCCACCAGCTCCTTTGGGTCTACCCCCTCCTCCCAGATGGGCATGCCTGGAAAAACCTCAGGGAGGCGTCTGGGGGGCATCCTCGTTAGCTGCTTGACCCTCCTCATCCATAGAGGAGCCGCGGTTTTACACTGAGCCGCCTGAGCCCAGACTCCCTGCAGAGAAGGCTCATTTCTACCGCTCGTATTCATGATCTCATCCTTTCATTCACAACCCACAGCTCGCGACCATAGCTGAGAGTTGGGAAGTAGATAGACCAGTAAATTGAGAGCCTTACCTTCTCGAATAATCCCCTCTCCACGATATTGATCCTGGAAAACCCCTCTCCAACAAATTCAAATTGTGCATATGTGCTAAGCATCTCTAAAATATCAATTTATCTTGACATTATCATACTTTTCCAAAAGGCCATCATTTGACCCCTAAATATCTGTTCTCTAGACGTTTTTTTGTCTGTAAAAGAGGTGTTGAAGGTAATCCTGCTCCTGGGGTCTACAATCACTGAATTTAACGCTCTGTTGGGGTGTCATGCATATGTCAAATTATTATTTTTTTCAGTCTTAATCCGTTTTCATCCCCATTGGCTGGACGTGTTTACAGGCCCTGGTAGCTGGTTGAATAGATGTTACAGCCGTGCCCTTCAGAAAAAGTCGGCGATTACGGAAAAGATGCTTTGGAAGGTGAATTCACTCAGTGTTCTTTGGTGAAGACATCCTACCACAAACAGTTTCCTCTTATTGTATCTTGTCAAACAATATCGAATGTTTGAGATTTTTATCATCAGATAATTAAATATATCATCTCATTGTCCTGACTCCATCTCAATTGATGATCATTTATAACAGTTATCAGTCATGAAATCAACAAAAAATCATTTTCAGGCCAATAATTTAAGTTTTCATTTTTACAGTGGAGCCACACCTTGTTACCTGCTCTGCTCTCTCTAAATGAAAGTATAACATCCTTAAAAAAAAATCACTTTTAAAAAAGATCAATCAAAGAGCTGTTAAGTAAATAAACAGTTGACAAAATCTGTTTCACTTTGCTGCCTACTGTTTTGACAAATTTAATCTTTATTTTTTCTCCAAGGATTACATCACACCGTGACTGAATATCCTGAAGACATTAGTATAAAAAGCAATATATAAAAGCAAACAAGAAATATGAGGACAGAGATTTTCATGAGACAAAACCTTGTTGCTGCCACGGTGGAATAAAAACATCATCTCGTTATTCTGTGAAAATGAATTATCTCTTTATTCTGTGATACTAAATTATCATGTTATTATGTGATACTGAATTGATCACTAATAATTTTGTAGTGTTATATTATTTACCTGCAGAATATTACTTAGATTTCCCCTTGAAATCTTAGTTCCTACTTGTTGTGGTGTTTAGAGGGACATTAATTAGAGACAAACAAGCATTTATGTATAATAGCAGAGACGCTGAATGAATGACTGCTGCTGTTGCTGTTTGGCTGTAGAAAATAAAGACCAGATAAAGATAACTGGAGCCTGATTATGACCCACAGCCTGTGAGACCAGATCTACACACAAACCTAGAGTTACAGTAAATGATCAAGGATCTACTTCCAGAGGGTCGGACTGATTCTTCCTCCTGTAGAGCCCCAAAGTCCATCTGAGTGTACGCAAACTTATTGTTAAATCATCCAGAGAGCTCAATAATTGCAGAATCTCTCCATGTCTTAACCCGAGCATGAAATAGAATTGAACTAAATCATCTAAAGAGACCCGCATGCAGTTCTCCCTTCACCATAGTTTCCTCATTCAAACATGAGTTTAGCAATATAAGTTACCACAAAATAATGAGATGATTCGGAATCACAAAAAATAACGGGAAAATTTGGTATCATGAAACAACAAGTTAATTTGACATCATAAAATAACGAGATTAATCGAAATCATGGAATAACAAGATGATTTGATATGAAAAAACTAAATAATTTGATATGGAATAATGAGATAATTCGAAATCATGGAATAATGAGATAATTTAAAATCATGAAATAGCAAGATAATTTGATATCATGAAAACACAAGATAATTTCATATCATGAAAATAAAGAGATAAATCGAAATCATGGAATAATGGGATGATTTTATATCATGAAACAACAAGATAATTTGATATCATGAAATAATGAGATCATTCGAAATCATGGAAAAACGAGATGATTTGATATGAAAAAACTAGATAATTTGATATGGATCAATGAGATAATTCGAAATCATGGAATAACGAGACAATTTAAAATCATGAAATAGTGAGATGATTTGACATCATGAAATAAGATAATTTGAAATCCTGGAACAACAAGATAAATTGAAATCATGGAACAACAAGATAATATGATATCGTGAAATAATGAGATAGTTCAGTATCAAGAAATCACAAGATAATATGATACCCTGTAATAAGAAGATAATTTGATATCATGAAATAACGAGTTTATTTGATATTATGAAAAAATTAGATGGATTTGTGTCATGAAATAGTGAGATACTTTGATATCTTGAAATAATTAGATAGTTCAGAATCATGAGATAACAAGATAATATGAAACCAGAAAATAACGAGATAATTTGCTGTGATAAAATAATGCGATACTTTAGTATCATGGAATCACAAGATAATGTGATACTAAAGTGAAAGTTCAGAATCACAAAATAACAAGATATAGTTCAGTATTATGAAATAATGAGATAATTTGGTAATGAGATATTTCTCACATTTTTTTTTCCTACTGTGGCAGCAATACACTTTCGTATCATGACCAAAGTGGTTACTTTATTAAGTCACCAGTTCTGTACCATTAGAAGAAACCTCCTTTGATGTTGGTTGTCTACTCTGTAACACAAGCCTCTGAATGTATAGAGGCCCTGGAGTCACATAAATAATTCTCTGTGCCTGTTGCCTTTAGGTGGTTTTATTGCCTGGTAGCAAAGTTTACCTCCTGAGTGTCATCAGTTCGTTCTCCCACTGGTTGATGGCAACATGATGTTAGAATTAACTCCTTCTCTGGCGTGATCCATCTAAACATCACCTTCCCTCAGGCCAAGTTTGTAAAAAAAGAAAAAGAAAACAGCTAAAACAAGCCAAAAGTGACATTTAGGATTCCAGCATCCACCAGATCCAACTGAAAGAGAAGAAGAGGATGAAATGTTTCTCTGGGTGGTATGTCATCTCAGCCCATTCCTGCTGTCAACGGGCAGGCAAATAGATGCTGGAAGGAGCAGGAGAACATCAGCAGGCAGGCAGGCAGGCAGAGAGGGAGACGGATGCTTCAGGAAGGCCGTCTCCAGCGCGTGGGCGACCATGCCTCTGTCTTGACTGGGGCTCGTAAATCAAGCCTCCCCTCCGGGGCCTATCTTCCATCCTCAGACCTTCACAACAGCTTGTTCTGCAGCCTGTGACGAGAGGGGCTGTTGTCATAGGAGCTATCGATCGTGTGGGATGAGTTTGTCGGACTGGGGGATTTCACCCATCTGAGCGTGGTCACTGAAGTGTCCCATCTTGTCTCGGTGTCTGTCTGCGGGCTACATGTTCTGTCGAATGCCAAGTCGCTACCAGCTGCTCTCAGCTCCATGCATCACATAGTTTTTCTCTGGAAAGAACAAAAAAAAAGTCTCAGGGTTTCCAAAAAGTGTCTCTTAAACTTAAGGAAGACTTCAGGCTGTTTGGAAGCTGGAATATAAAAATGTGAGTTTCTGCTCAGAGTCTTTTTACATTTAATGATTCGTCTCTCTTTAAAGTGCCACTATTGGGTGCTCATATTGGGTGTTTCCTTTTATCCGGTGCATGCTGGGATTGTTCCAGACCCAGTTGGCACTAAACAGAGATGAAATGCGTGAAATGTTGAACATGTTAAGGAATAGTTTGGGTAAATTGCAGAGAAGAGGATTTATACCACAGGAGCTGGTTAGCAGAGCTTAACATACATTTTGACATCAGGGAGGTTTTAACATCAACTCCACCAAAGATTATTTCTTAACAGGATCTGGAACAACTTAAATGTTGGAATTACAAGACGACTTATTCATGATTTGCATTTAATGTTCTTTAAATAGAGCCCTCATTAGGCTGTAGTGGTGTGACGTTCACGAACGAACCGGTTCTTTTGAACGGCTCATTAATATGAACGATGGGAACCGAGTCCCAGCTGGGATCCGTTCACCCCCCCATCCCTTGCCTCCCGCCCCCAGTTACTTGGGGGAGGAGTTCAGCATAGGTGAAAATAGCATCGTTATTGCTAAGTTGTGCACACTGCCTTCCCATGAGTGCGCCAGTAAAAAAAAAAAAAGAAAAAAAAAAAAAGAAAGAAAGAAAACACAGATCACGTGAATGCCCCCTGCCTCGGATAGCAGCAGCAGCAAGCGGTTTAAATGGGCAGGAGAGTCAGAGGAGTGGTGGCAGTAATAGTGAGCTGTACGTTCATATTTTCCTCTTATTTATTTTAGTCGTATCTTTTTTTCTAATACTTGAAATAGTTTTTGTAATTGAAGTATAGTGTTGCAAGTCTTTTTCTAACATATTCTATCAAAAATAACAGTTGTATAGAATTTGCTCGGATGCTGAGGTACAGTTCAGGCGCCCTCCTCAGGGTTTAACTTTTTTTACAGGGCAACAACAAAACAAAATGCACCCCAGGACAGTCCACCAGTCTCTTGAACAATTTTTTGGTTTGTATGTTTTGTTGCTCTGTATTATCAACAATGTTCTTGTGTGGAAATCATTTCACTAAAATCTGTTCATTGTTGCCTGCTTCGTTTTTTAATGTTTATATGTGTTCAAGTCATGGTTTAAACAAAATTTGCACAAAGGGTAATTCAAAATAGTGACGTCACTGTCAAAGCAGAGTGATATGGCGCCACCCTGTGAAATATTTACAATGAATCCAGATCAGACTTTAAAATCTAATCCATGCATGTCAATAAGGTTAAAGTCAATATTTCAGAATAATTCAAACTCATATTGGTGGGATGTCTAAATTCATTCCTCCCAGTGATTATTTCCAAGATAAAATGAGTTAAGGCCAGGCTGGCGTCTTAAAACTTAATAAATATAAAAATGAGCCAAAGGAGCCAGTTTTTTGAACGGCTCCTTGAAAGGAATGGCTCACCAAGATCCGGCTCCTCTCAAAGAGCCATAAATCCCATCTCTATTAGGCTGTGATGCTTTAAATTCAACTTGTGTCAAACTTGAATGTTCTGTTGAAGCCTTGTACCATTCGTAGCTTACACTAGGAGAGAGAAAATATTCTATCCTGAATCACTAACAGATGGCAGAAGCATTTGGGTAAACAACAAAAAGCCCGGCAGGTTGTTCAGTTTGTGTCTATATGTGGGAAACTTACAGCACATCCATCTTTAACCTCAAAACCATAATCGTCTCTTAATATTAGACACATTCTGTCCTCATGGCCGAGATAGATAGCTGCAGATATTTTCACACACATCAAATGTTAGTTTTCATCTCCCTCTTCCTATTGTTTCTCAAGGGTAACTTTTATCTGTCTCATGAGGGCCCATAACGTCTCAAAGTGAAGAAAAAGCTAAACTTGCTGCTGGCGGATTGAGACCTTTTTGACGGGAGTCAGGAAACTGAGGCTTTGGGAAAAGTTTTCAGTTCACCAATTATTCAGATACTTCCACACCATGCCCTGAAGACATAAAAGGACAGAGATGCACAATATTGGACTTTAGGCCAAAATCTGCCCATATTTTACAACTCATTTAGCAGATTATTGAGACCGATATTGATTTTCTTTTCTGCACATCTAATTGCAGAGATCATCAGCATACAGTAATATGGTGCATACTTTTATTACATTTGTTATAATTATTCATTTTCCATGCAAAATAACAAAAGTATTTCATGACTTAATTCTCCCCCTGATTCAATCATAACACTCACAACTGGAGACAATTTGGGCAATATGACAATTGACAGAGTGAGGAAAAGTAACCTCTGGTTCACAGGGAACATGTTGTACTGTGAATGTACTTTTCACGCTGTAGACGTGATACTGAGTTCAAGCATTTAATCAAGTAAACAGCAGCCCATTATATTATATCTATAGACATCGACCTGTTTGCTGGTGTCCTAAAGTTGCTACTTAAGCAAATATCAAGCAATACCAACATTGACTACGTTTACATGCACACTATATTCCTGTGTTAACTGGAATAATCATAATATTCTGATTGCATAGGAGTCATGTAAACACCTTATTCCAATTGTCATAACCCAATTAAGTTCATTTTCTGATTATTTCAAACCCATATAAAACCCCTGGCATATGCCTGTATCAACCTGAATATTGGGTCATGTAAACACATTCATCAGAATATGCTCCTAATTATACTGTGTAAAAATGTTTTCCTTCTGGGCAGGTTCACAATGACTAGAAAGCAAAAGTCTCTACACTTTTTGGGTAAGCAGGAAACAGTGCTCGGAATACAAAGCCTTGAAGATTTAAATATTATGGAATGCACCACAATAGTAATATATTTTTTTTTTCTTCAAGTGTGACAAGCTTAACGGAGCAGGTTTTCAGAGGACGACTGAGCAGGTGGTGACCACGGTTGATGAGATGAATAAGAACAAGAGTTCTAACCAGGTTTTTGCTGAAGAACGGATACGAATATTACACAGTAAAGCCCATAAACAAGCATCTTGGACTAGTTGGCGCTAATATCAATACAGTGCTTGTAAAAGAACGCCCTTAGATGACGTCTTGTCATGACGCTACAACTACTACTGCCACAGTTTATTCAGAATATGCTGATTAACATGTAAACAGGAGTATTCCATTATCTCAGCACTCTGCAGAGCATGCAAACACCTTTTTTGGGATATTGCCTTAACCAGAATATGGCCCTTAATCCAAACATGGTGTGCATGTAAACGTAGTCATTGTGCCAGTAATGGTGGTCCATGAGTTGTTGTTTTTTTGGGGGGGGGGGTAAGTGGTCCTTGGTCCAAAATAATTTTTGAAACACTGGTTTTCAACTGACATTTTCAATTACTTATTAAAAAACACATCAGAATTTTAAAAAAGTCATGAGCAGTTTGTGGCAACAAAGCCCAAATGTTGATATTTGTCCTTCCCTCTGACAAGGTGTTAAAAATAAAGATAGTTCAAGACTTTTTTAACAGCCACTGAGGTAACCAATCAGATTCCAAAGGGGCCATGACCACCCCTTAGAAATAAACCTCCATCAGTAAAGCAAGAGAGTAAACAAAACAAAAAAGAAAACTTTAGATATTAAACATCCATCCAATTAATTTGAGATCAAATTTCTACAGAGTGCTGATCACAGTTTGGTGAGACAGAATACTTCAACATCTGTGGTTGTTAATAATACAAATCAACGCCCACACAGTACCTGTGATAACAGGCTCATTAATCCAGCACTGTAATTCACTTAGATGTTTTTCATCCCTCAGGGTTTGTTGTTTCGTATAAAACACAAAGAAACGAATGCAAATGAGTTACAGAGGATGTTTAGATCAGAATGTTTGTGCACTGTGTGTAAAAAAATGAATTAAAGATACAAGTCACTTCTGCAAACTCTGACACTGTTTCATTTAGAGCAAACCCACAGTGTCAGACTTTGCTGTTAATTTACGACAGAATTCCTACAGTGATGTACTGTATTTTGGTACAACAGTATAATACTGTAATAAGCAATGCATTCTGGGAATTTTAACCCTCACCTAACACTCGTACTTACAGTGATTGACTGTTTGCAGCTGAGGGTCACTGTCAGGAGTCTCCTGCTGAGCCACTGTCCTCCCTCACTGCAGTTGCAGTGATTGTTATGTTGCAGTTAATAAAGGCATTCTGGGTAAAGCTGAGGCTCTGCTAAACAGCTGGGAGGAGGTAAGGAGTTGTGAAAAGTTGTACCCAGAATAGCTTTGCAATTTGTACTAGGGCTGAAAGATATATGGTTATTGTTTTGATATTGAGATATGAAAATTTAAGATATTAATATCCCAATATTGAAGATATATAAATAATGCAGATTTTCCCAGCTCACCCTGCATGTAAAGCTCAGACAGTCACATGATTATTGGTGACTTTCTGTTAATGTTGATGACTGACAGTGAGCTGTAAGTGATCCTTTCATATTATGATGCTTTTATTGTTCTGAAACATGCTCAGTTTTCTCTAAACCCATAGTCATATTGTATCATATCAATATCTAGATATCTGGCCTTAATATGGAGATATGAAATTTTGTCCATAATATTCAGCCCTAATTTGTACCCCAACAGTTAAAACAGTGAGTGAACAGTTAATGTGAGACCCTGCTGTCCAATGGTGGGCTGTCTAAGAGGCCCTTCACAGCTAAAAATACACCACTACTATGGTGTCCAAATATGTTGAGCCCATAGATGATATAGAGTGCACTCTGGCCCAACACAAAGAAAGTTTATTGGCTTAAAAACTACTGATAAAATGTTGCAATAACTATCTCTTTAGTGAACTACTATAAATTTGGACAAATATGAGTTCCTGTATTTCCAAAGAGCAGATACTATAAATATAAAGCAGAGGACGGGTGAAACTGCTGCAGTAAAATATCCTTTTTTTCACATTTATACAGCAATTTACTGTAAATTCAATTTCAATTGCTGACTGTGTTTATTTTTCACAGTGAGAAACTCTAAAATTAATGTAAATTATAGGCAGCAGTTTCACCATTAAAGTACTGTGATTTTACTCTAAAAGTTTTACAGGGCAAAAAGAAGAAATGACTCTAATGTGGTCACAAACAAAGTGTCATTGATCTGTGCTGTTTTTTTATGTTGCTAAAACATGGTGGCAGCTTCTGTCCATCCATGGTTCACATATGACAAGACTCCTGATGATTCCCTCTAATGAGTCCCAGGGTGAGGAAATATATTCACATGCAAATTACATTTCAGGACAGCAGCTCTAAAAACAAAGTTTAACCCTGCACAGAAATGGATTTCCAATATTATTCTCCCCAAAGTCAGACTACTTTAAAAACCAAGAGCTTAAATTATTCACCAGCGCTCACTCCACCCCTTAAAAGCCAATTAGGTGAACGCTTCATGGAAATCAGGGAAAGCATTTGATCTCCTGATGTCATTTTCAATTCAAGAGAGGCATAAATTACACAAATTTGACAGCCCCAAAATTAAAGACCCCATCCATCTGACACTCCTGTCAGGTGAATACTTAACAAGCTAAAGCCTACAATTATGTCAGTTNGGGGAGGAGTACAGCATAGGTGAAAATAGCATCGTTAATGCTAAGTTGTGCACACTGCCTTCACATGAGTGCGCCAGTAAAAAAAAAAAAAAAAAAAAGAAAGAAAGAAAACACAGATCCCGTGAATGCCCCCTGCCTCGGATAGCAGCAGCAGCAAGCAGTTTAAATGGGGAGGAGAGTCAGAGGAGTGGTAGCAGTAATAGTGAGCTGTATGTTCATATTTTCTTCTAATTTATTTTAGTCGTATCTTTTTTTCTAATATTTGAAATAGTTTTTGTAATTGAAGTATAGTGTTGCAAGTCTTTTTCTAACATATTCTATCAAAAATAATAGTTGTATAGCATTCGCTCGGATGCTGAGGTACAGTTCAGGCGTCCTCGTCAGGGTTTAACTTTTTTTTACAGGGCAACAACAAAACAAAATGTACCCCAGGACAGTCCACCAGTCTCTTGAACAATTTATTTGTTTGTATGTTTTGTTGTTCTGTGTTATCAACAATGTTCTTGTGTGGAAATCGTTTCACTAAAATCTGTTCATTGTTGCCTGCTTTGTTTTTTAATGTTTATATGTGTTCAAGTCATTGTTTAAACAGAATTTGTACAAAGGCTAATTCAAAATAGTGACGTCACTGTCAAAGCAGAGTGATATGGTGCCACCCTGTGGAATATTTACAATGAGTCAGACTTTAAAATCTAATCCACACACGTCAACAAGGTTAAAATCAATATTTCAAATAATTCAAACTCATATTGGTGGGATATCTAAATTCATTCCTCCCAGTGATTATTTCCAAGATAAAATGAGTTAAGGCCAGGCCGGCTTCTTAAAACTTAATAGATATAAAAATGAGCCAAAGGAGCCACTTTTTTGAGCGGCTCTTTAAAAGGAACGGCTCACCAAGATCCAGCTCCTCTCAAAGAGCCATAAATCCCATCTCTATTAGACTGTGATGCTTTAAATTCAACTTGTGTCAAACTTGAATTTTCTGTTGAAGCCTTGTACCATTCGTAGCTTACACTAGGAGAGAGAAAATATTCTATCCTGAATCATTAATAGATGGCAGAAGCATTTGGGTAAACAACAAAAAAGCTGGCAGGTTGTTCAGGTTGTCTATATGTGGGAAACTTACAGCACATCCATCTTTAACCTCAAAACCATAATCTTCTCTTAATATTAGACACATTCTGTCCTCATGGCCGAGATAGATAGCTGCAGATATTTTCACACACATCAAATGTTAGTTTTCATCTCCCTCTTCCTATTGTTTCTCAAGGGTAACTTTTATCTGTCTCATGAGGGCCCATAACGTCTCAAAGTGAAGAAAAAGCTAAACTTGCTGCTGGCGGATTGAGACCTTTTTGACGGGAGTCAGGAAACTGAGGCTTTGGGAAAAGTTTTCAGTTGACCAATTATTCAGATACTTCCACACCATGCCCTGAAGACATAAAAGGACAGAGATGCACAATATTGGACTTCAGGCCAATATCTGCCCATATTTTACAACTCATTTAGCAGATTATTGAGACCGATATTGATTTTCTTTTCTGCACATCTAATTGCAGAGATCATCAGCATACAGTAATATGGTGCATACTTTTATCACATTTGTTATAATTATTCATTTTCCATGCATAGTAGCAAAAGTATTTCATGACTTAATTCTCCCCCTGATTCAATCATAACACTCACAACTGGAGACAATTTGGGCAATGTGACAATTGACAGAGTGAGGAAAAGTAACCTCTGGTTCACAGGGAACATGTTGTACTGTGAATGTACTTTTCACGCTGTAGACATGATACTGAGTTCAAGCATTTAATCAAGTAAACAGCAGCCCATTATATTATATCTATAGACATCGACCTGTTTGCTGGTATCCTAAAGTTGCTACTTAAGCAAATATCAAGCAATACCAACATTGACTACGTTTACATGCACACTATATTCCTGTGTTAACTGGAATAATCATAATATTCTGATTGCATAGGAGTCATGTAAACACCTTATTCCAATTGTCATAACCCAATTAAGTTCATTTTCTGATTATTTCAAACCCATATAAAACCCCTGGCGTATGCCTGTATCAACCTGAATATTGGGTCATGTAAACACATTCATCAGAATATGCTCCTAATTATACTGTGTAAAAATGTTTTCCTTCTGGGCAGGTTCACAATGACTAGAAAGCAAAAGTCTCTACACTTTTTGGGTAAGCAGGAAACAGTGCTCGGCATACAAAGCCTTGAAGATTTAAATATTATGGAATGCACCACAATAGTAATATATATTTTTTTTTCTTCAAGTGTGACAAGCTTAACGGAGCAGGTTTTCAGAGGATGACTGAGCAGGTGGTGACCACGGTTGATGTGATGAATAAGAACAAGAGTTCTAACCAGGTTTTTGCTGAAGAATGGATACGAATATTACACAGTAAAGCCCATAAACAAGCATCTTGGACTAGTTGGCACTACTATCAAATCAGTGCTTGTAAAAGAACGCCCCTAGATGACGTCTTGTCATGACGCTACAACTACTACTGCTACGATTTATTCAGAATATGCTGATTAACATGGAAACAGGAGTATTCCCTTATATCAGCACTCTGCAGAGCATGCAAACACTTTTTTTGGGATATTGCCTTAACCAGAATATGGCCCTTAATCCAAACATGGTGTGCATGTAAACGTAGTCATTGTGCCAATAATGGTGGTCCATGAGTTGTTGTTTTTTTTGGGGGGGGGTAAGTGGTCCTTGGTCCAAAATAATTTTTGAAACACTGGTTTTGAACTGACATTTTCAATTACTTATTAAAAAACACATCAGAATTTTTAAAAAGTCATGAGCAGTTTGTGGCAACAAAGCCCAAATGTTGATATTTGTCCTTCCCTCTGACAAGGTGTTAAAAATAAAGATAGTTCAAGACTTTTTTTAACAGCCACTGAGGTAACCAATCAGATTCCAAAGGAGCCATGACCACCCCTTAGAAATAAACCTCCATCAGTAAAGCAAGAGAGTAAACAAAAAAAAAAAAAAAACTTTGGATATTAAACATCCATCCAATTAATTTGAGATCAAATTTCTACAGAGTGCTGATCACAGTTTGGTGAGACACAATACTTCAACATCTGTGGTTGTTAATAATACAAATCAACGCCCACACAGTACCTGTGATAACAGGCTCATTAATCCAGCACTGTAATTCACTTAGATGTTTTTCATCCCTCAGGGTTTGTTGTTTCGTATAAAACACAAAGAAACGAATGCAAATGAGTTACAGAGGATGTTTAGATCAGAATGTTTGTGCACTGTGTGTAAAAAAATGAATTAAAGATACAAGTCACTTCTGCAAACTCTGATCTGTTTCATTTAGAGCAAACCCACAGTGTCAGACTTTGCTGTTAATTTACGACAGAATTCCTACAGTGATGTACTGTATTTTGGTACAACAGTATAATACTGTAACAAGCAATGCATTCTGGGAATTTTAACCCTCAACTAACACTCGTACTTACAGTGATTGACTGTTTGCAGCTGAGGGTCACTGTCAGGAGTCTCCTGCTGAGCCACTTTCCTCCCTCACTGCAGTTACAGTGATTGTTATGTTGCAGTTAAATAAAGGCATTCTGAGTAAAGCTGAAGCTCTGCTCAACAGCTGGGAGGAGGTAAGGAGTTGTGAAAAGTTGTACCCAGAATAGCTTTGCAATTTGTCCTAGGGCTGAAAGATATATGGTTATTGTTTTGATATTGAGATATGAAAATTTAAGATATTAATATCCCAATATTGAAGATATATAAATAATGCAGATTTTCCCAGCTCACCCTGCATGTAAAGCTCAGACAGTCACATGATTATTTGTGACTTTCTGTTCATGTTGATGACTGACAGTGAGCTGTAAGTGATCCTTTCATATTATGATGCCTTTATTGTTCTGAAACATGCTCAGTTTTCTCTAAACCCATAGTCATATTGTATCATATCAGTGTCTAGATATCTGGCCTTAATATGGAGATATGAAATTTTATCCAAAATATTCAGCCCTAATTTGTACCCCAACAGGACAGTTAATGTGAGACCCCTGCTGTCCAATGGTGGGCTGTCTAAGAGGCCCTTCACAGTTAAAAATACACCACTACTATGGTGTCCAAATATGTTGAGCCCATAGATGATATAGAGTGCACTCTGGCCCAACACAAAGAAAGTTTATTGGCTTAAAAACTACTGATAAAATGTTGCAATAACTATCTCTTTAGTGAACTACTATAAATTTGGACAAATATGAGTTCCTGTATTTCCAAAGAGCAGATACTATAAATATAAAGCAGAGGACGGGTGAAACTGCTGCAGTAAAATATCCTTTTTTTCACATTTATACAGCAATTTACTGTAAATTCAATTTCAATTGCTGACTGTGTTCATTTTTCACAGTGAGAAACTGTAAAATTAATGTTAAATTATAGGCAGCAGTTTCACCATTAAAGTACTGTGATTTTACTCTAAAAGTTTTACAGGGCAAAAAGAAGAAATGACTCTAATGTGGTCACAAACAAAGTGTCATTGATCTGTGTTGTTTTTTTATGTTGCTAAAACATGGTGGCAGCTTCTGTCCATCCATGGTTCGCATATGACAAGACTCCTGATGATTCCCTCTAATGAGTCCCAGGGTGAGGAAATACATTCACATGCAAATTACATTTCAGGACAGCAGCTCTAAAAACAAAGTTTAACCCTGCACAGAAATGGATTTCCAATATTATTCTCCCCAAAGTCAGACTACTTTAAAAACCAAGAGCTTAAATTATTCACCAGCGCTCACTCCACCCCTTAAAAGCCAATTAGGTGAACGCTTCATGGAAATCAGGGAAAGCATTTGAT